>MJUU01060788.1:108195-118446 GCA_002080025.1 Modiolus philippinarum
AAATATTTTATCAAATTATCTCCCTTGAATAATTTCTGTGTTCTGTAAATCCAGCAACATATTTAAAGCTCATGTGTTTTAAATCACGTTTTTGTAATGAAAATGTTATAAAAATGATTAGTTTCATTTTAAATAACTATTTCGTTAAATTTCTTAATGAATGAAACCTAAAGGAACAATTATTAGACAAAAATGGCAGAATAATACCAATGAGACACCTTAAGGCAGAAAAACGTTTGAGGGATGAAAAATCATTTTCTAATTGATACCTTGTCTATTCTGTGTCGTTATGTACAGTCTTCTCTCGAATCATTTAAAACAAACTGTAAGAACAAATTCTACGATTCATTCCGTATATTTCGCACCCCTCCCATTTCTCCCCTTTTACAGTGGCGTTCGAAACCCATCCCATTTGTCTCTCTCGATCGCGGTCTTACACGTATGTAGCTGAAATGTTTCTCACTGGACGAAAATGCCAATAAATAGAGACTGATACATTTCATCTCATAACAATTTTGGAGGAAAAGGTATCCGGCATATCCTGAATGTGGAGCTTGTTTATTCACTTTTGAATTACTTTTTGCATTATTGCTGCTGAAAATTGCTTACATTTATATTACGTAAATAAGGTAAGTGAGAACCGAACCGTCAATCCAAAAGCGAACAATCCAAGGACAATGGCAACACCAGAAACAAAAAAGGCAGAAAAAAACAAAGACACAACATGGGCACAGTACAGAAAAGAAAAATGAAGACACTCACACACAAAGATGAACAACACGGACCCAATATAAAACCATGGGTGAGATCAGGTGCACCGGTAGAGTCAGCAGCTCCTGCTTCTTATAAGACACCCGCTTTGTTGAACATGTCAAATCCGGTAGTAAAGTCAAATTCGGTAGAGGAAACCGATTAAATTAATAAATATTCAGCGATCTATATTTTAAACTATATTATGCAGAATGCTATATTTTTCATTGACCATGTCTGCAATTATGGTTTAAAATGGTTTTTGATTTATTTGTTTATTTTGTATGTCTTGGATTTAAGCGACTGTCAAGGGTTAATGTTCCCCGAATGTATGTAGTCATGAATTTAAATAAACTATTTCTTTTAGCATCAGGACCAAAAACGACAAAATTAGCATTCTGTATGTCCACCGGGATGTCCAATGTTATCAATGGAATTATATCAAATATTGTAAATTTAATAGTTTCAGAAATATGTTTGAGCGTTAGGGAGATATTCTTTGAGATTACTGCATTTCTTTATAATATGATGATTTCAGCTATTTTCCACCGACTCTAATCAAAATTTAACGGCCTCGTGCATTAGGGAGGGTTTAAAAAACAAAACTGTTACGACATGTATAATACATTGTATATCAATATCATCAATCAATATCACATACCATTAAGTGCTTATTAAAGGTCCATAGAAGACAATTGTTCAATAAAATGTGATTTTTAATAAGATTTTCTATTACGATATTTGATTCTGTGGAAGTATATTGTATTCTTTTGTTTATCACTATTCCTCTCTTGTGTAAAGTGTAGAAAATCTCATCGCGAAGTTGCAATTTATGCAAAATCGTTTTTGATGGCGAGATGAGTTTAAGGGAGTATAAGCGTCAGATTTCAGAAGCATTCGATATCCTCGGGCTTTATCCCCAAAATCGGCTAAATTCCTACTGAGATCATGGTCAAATTTTGTCAAAAATTAAAATTTCCATTCCATTCGACAGACTGAAACCTCAGGAGAATATCCTTAAGTATTTTCTTTATTTGAAACAAGATGTGTTTGTGAAACACTATGCCCCTGATAGCAACGATGTCTACAATACAAAATTAATGGTAAAATTTGCAATATACACTAGAAGGTTTAATTGACATTTGTACTTAGCTCCGCTCCATTAGATCTATTCACATATAGAATATTAAGCCTCTAGCAATTGTAATAAATGAGCTAAAGCAAAATCTGCATTTTGTCATTTTGACCCCTGTGACCTTGACCTTTGGCCTGACCTTAGTGAAATCAGAGTAATCGTGTTCAGCTTTATATGATCAATATACAGGCCAAATGTGAAAGTCCTATCACAGTAATGTTGGAAGTTATTAATAATTTTCGAATTTGCCCTCTGTGACCTTGACCTTTGACCTTGCCCTGTTTTTTTTTTTTTGGGGTGGATTTGTAATAAGCTCTATTCACATATAGAATATCAGGCCTCTAGTAATTGTAATCAACAAGCTATAACAAAATCTAGATTTTTCGGTTTTGACCTCTGTGACCTTTACCTTTGACCTGACATTAGTGAAAATTGCATGATGCTGTTCAACTTCATATGGCCAATATACAGGCCAAATATGCAGGTGCTATCACATCTGGTTGAAAAGAAATAGGCAATGTTAAAGTTTTTGTTAAATCTTTCAAATTTGCACTCAGTGACCTTGACTTTTGACCTGACCCATTTTTTTTAGTAAATCTACTAAGCCCCATCGGATGTGTTCAGATAAAGAATATCAAGCCTCTAGCAGTTGTAATGAACAAGCAATAGCAAAATCTAGATTTTGACCTCTGTGACCTTGACCTTTGACCTGATCTTACTAAAATTTGCATAATAATGTTCAGCTTTATATGAACAATAAACATGCAAAATATGAATGTCCTATCACATCTGGTTGAAAAGATGTAGGCAATGTTAAAAAGNTTTTTTTTTTTGGGGGGGGGGGGATCTGTACTAAGCTCCATTAGATCTATTCACATATAGAATATCACGCCTCTAGCATTTGCAATTTAGGAGCTAAAGAAAAATCTAGATTTTGACCTTTTGTTCTCTGTGACATTGACCTGACTTTCATGAAATTTGCATAAAGATGTCCAGTTTTACATGATAAATACACATATCAAATATGAAAGGCCTATCATATCTGGTTCAAAAGTTATGGGCCAGGTCAGACAAGGGCAAAAACAATATGCCACCGATCTAAAGAGCCGGGGGCAAAAAACATTATTTTTTTGATATGCAAAATTTCGAGTGTCGTTCTTGATGCAAATTTCAAAAGTTAACTGCAGGTCTTTAGTGAAGCAATGTTACTTTGGCTCACAAAATATTTACTTATATGGAATAGATATTGCTTGTATGCTAGGTTAGACTGGAGAGATAAATATTTGATAAAATTTACCTTCCAGTCCGGAATTTTAACAGATAATCGTTAGTGTACAATTCTATTTCTATTTATTCCCTCAAACATTATTTGATTTGGTTTGGGGAAATACAAAATGTTCATCTTACATCTGGATTACGACATATGCAAAATCAATTTACCGACTTAAATCATTAGATCAAAGTGATTGGAATGTTGACCTGGGTCGGTCATTCATTAGCTAACTGTGTCTGTTGTGTATTAAGATTTTTATATGATTATTAGACAAGTGTCTATATATATTCCTATTATTTAGAAATATGAGACATTTTCCTAATACAATAAGACAATAATTATGTCACAAATTATCATTCTCAGTAAATGAATAAAACATTACTGTATTACAGCGATTAACATTGCCGAATATCTATATTCATAGACAACTTGAGTATTTCCAGATAGTACTTAAAAAATGACTACATGACCCAAATACCGGACATATTTTTCTGCATAACAGACTTGTGAACTCATAAAGACCCAGAAGACGAAACAAGTACTTCAAGACGAAATCACAGTAATCACAAGGTATTCAATAGCTTTTTAACTGAAGTCGTACATAGAGAATTAAAAGGATTTCAATACAATATGTCATACAAGGTCGCAGAATCTCGCAGTCATCGCAATACTCTCAAAACATAATTACTTAAGGCATTTCTCAGTCCTGTTGTTAAAATGGAAGAAACTACTTTAAGAAACGTAACGCAACCTACATTCTTTGCGTAATAGGATATCGGATGGATATTCCACGGGAATTCATATGCAAAACTTTGAAATGTAACTTTTCTTCCATAGTGCGTCAGCTTTTTATGTTTTTTTATAACCAGATAAAATTCTTAGCCGGAGTGCTCTTGACCCATCTCTCTAAATAACGTGACTGAGAATAAATATTGCTCTTGGAACAGCGGCAGTACAAATACAAAGGAATGGTATTTACAAAAAAGACATAGCCAAAACGAGAACACAAAACAATGACAGATACAAGGCACAGAAATAAAAAAAAAACATTCAAATCCATGGCACTCACAGTGTGAATTCCAATGAGACAGACTGACATCAAGTAAGCATGTGGTGCTCTGTTAACAGCATCCGTTACACTGTAAGTGAGAATAATCCATGAAGACGTGAATCTGGCTGTAAATGTCCGCTTTCATTTGGAAACGTGGATATAATCAATGTGAAACTCTCTTCAAGCGTACGTCATGTCTGATCATCAGTAAATTTTGAGGAGGTTTGGGTTCGAAAGAAAAACAAGTGCAGTTCTGGGGTACCCTTCTAGAATCAGAATCCCAGACAGAAAAGAGACAAAACTGGTTGATTTTTTTAAACACTGAGGAACTACTTTTATCTTCATGGGAATCACTTTTCGTGGTTTTCTTAAATATCACTTTTTCGTTTTTACTGTAATTCATTGTTTCGAATTCTATGCACTAAAACTAAGTTCGATGGGAACTTGATTTCATGGTATTACCGAACCACGAAATCCACAAAAATTGGAACGCCATGAACAATAGTACATTCACAGTACGAATAGCAAATTCTAACTTTCTCTCCGTTTTCGTTTTCAGACCCCTAATACCTATACCTTTTAAAAAGAACTACACTGATTATATATTTTTCTTCCGTTTTTTTTCACACGCGAAATACCGATACATTTGAAAAGAACTACACTGTGTATATATTTTACCCTCGAAAATTAATTCTCGAACAAAATGTTGGGTTTTCTACATCCAAGTAATACGGGACGTTTGAGGCGTGTTTTTCACCGGAAAACGTTTTTACTATACAAAAATATTAGAACACCAATACATTGAGATGGACTAACTATTTAATCAACACTTTGAGCTAAGTGTGATTAATAATTTACGAAAAGATATGGAGTAAATGAACACGAGACCATTACACATATATGAACTCTAACAACTGCAATTAATTTAAATGGGCTGTGTGTTTAATCTGTTTGTTACGCTTCGGGTTAATATTTTCTCGTCTATTAAAAGTTTGTTAAAGAATTATCATGCTGGAAAAATTAAAAGTACAATACGGGACTTTCGAGATAGGAACTCTCGTGTAATTGAAGGCGTAAACGATCACCTCAAATACCAGTGCGACAGAGTGAATGGATTCTTGACATTTTGAAATAAATATATACCAAATACAAAAACAAAATATTTATAAAATTGAATTGTACTTTTATAATTGATCCTACATGACAATTCTTTAACTAAATTTTAATTGATGAAAAACAATTGACCTGAAGCTCTACAACAGATTTAATATAAATCCCCTTAGCTCAACAGTGTTCATTAATTAGTGATTCCCTCTCAATGTATTGATTTTTTTCAGTATAATATCAGAACTGGAATCCGGGTTGAACATGACTCAGAAGTCCAGTATTCAATTTCATTAATATAAATAATGTTTTAGGTTGTATATACCTTTTCAATATCTCAGGTATCAAGTCATTCCTGCTTACTAGCATTTAGGGTGATCATTTCCGCCTTCAATCACACAAAAGTCCCGCACTGAATGTTTGGCTTTTGAAGTATAAACACGTCCGCTTGGAGCATTTGCGCTAAAATATAAGCATCTACATTTTGCATTTTAATAGCAGTCCTCATAATGCCTTTTACTTATTCAGATGAAAGCTTGCGCATTTCTCTAGGCTAGGGATTTTAATTTGGCCAGCACACAACTTTTTTCTATTTAAAAACTTTATAAGGAATAACATGAAATAAAGTACAGTTACAACATATTCATGTATCAGTTTATTAACTTAATTAGTGTAATCCATTTACCAAAATGGCATGAATTTTCTCTGCAAATAAGATTTCAATCCTTATGTAAATATAAGCTTAAAATAAACGGGGTAAGGTTGAAAAATTTAAGTCTTGACCTCTATCTAAAGGATTGTTTGAACATTTTTTTTTGCTTCGCGTAGATGGGCGTTAAACCCCGCAAAGGCTTACACGGAAAATGAATACGTGATTGCAAACAATATTTGTTGTTTGAAAGGCAAAATTGTGTGCAGTAAGGGAGGTGTGTTACAAACAGCAAAATACAAAACCCAAATAATTTCGATGACTACAATAAAAACTAGATAAAATTCACAAAAAAACGAAGATTTTCTTAGAGGTAATACAGAAAAAAACAATGCGAAAATCAGGGAAAAGGGCAAAAATTTAAAAAAAATGATACAAGAAAACATAACAGAAACGATTGCTATTATCCTGAAGTTGATAAAATTGGAATTAATTTTGGACAGCTTTTAGGAATATGATATTATAGAATTTTCTGTTTGCCTCCTAAAATGTTCTATTATATAAAACACTTTATTGTTTGCCACCGACGTTAATGGGCTTTCATTTGGTCGTCAGAAAATTGTTATTTCTGAATTACAGCTACATTAATTATACATTTCATCTTTATCAGACAATTGTTAATAAAATCTGATTTTAAAGCATTTGGTTTCTAATGAGAACAATGCTCTATATAATGAGTAGCATTATACATTAAAGATGACGGCTTAAATAATAAAAATAGATAAGATCATATTAATTAACACCGAAATCGTCCCAGGACAGAGATTTGAACGAGAAAGATTCAATTTGGTTACAAATTTTTTTTTTCAGATTCCATAACAGCAATTAATTTTAAGTAATATTTTGTCCGTTATTAGGGACGTAAATACCGAGGGAGTACTCTAAAATTCGATCAATATAACCATCCAGCTATCAATCTAGAATAATGTTTTTTTCATTATTTTTAAGATCCTTCACCACATGAAATATGTGTTTCACCTAAAATGCTAAGGTCAACGGTCACCATGAACTTGACCAGACCTTGTTATTGGATTAAATCCGAAACCGTAATAGATAGCTGATACAATGTAATGGAGAAAATGTGTGTCTTGTTTAGATCGACATTTTTATGGATTCAAAATAATTCGACAAAATAATGGGACAAAAAATATTTTTATCTCGAATTTCAGGATGCGTATCTCAAATATCATTGCAGATACAAAAAGAAAAACTATAACAAAAATTGTTTGCAAAGAAATGACTTTTAAAATGAGCTCAAACGCGTAATCATGATGAAGGCAGGTTAAAGACCTCACAGTTTTTCTTTTAGTAATTGACCTTTAATTTTTTTATTTTCTCTTCTTTTCTTTTCTTTTTTATTGATTTTTTATTTGCCTTTTTACCGTTGGTTTGATGCCACAAAGTCTGATGCCAAACTTTATCGCATTAACGGGTAGCGTTATGTCTAAAGTGGTTATAGAACCACCATCAACCACCCCCATCCCCCTTCCCATTACCCAAATTCTTGTGTGCGTTCCTCCTCTTAACGGGTTATAGATATCAATTCAAAACTTATCGCAAATTGTTAAGCCTGGTGCCACAACTTTGTCGCATTAAGGGGTCGCGTTAGGGGTTGCTCAGATGAAAGCATACTTAATCATTTGCGGCTTTACTATTTTAAATAAATGGTTTTTCTTATAACCATATTCTTCTTTTTCAATGAAATGGATAAATCACAGTTGGTACGTTTTCAGTACATCGACAAACGAATACCGAAACAAGAACGAGGAAAAGGGGAAATTCTAAAATCATAAATCCAAAATCAGTTGATAGTGTATTTAGTTCTTCTTATTTATGATTTCCATTCGTGCCACGCGTGGAGCAGATCATGCTTACCCTTCAGGAGCACCTGATGATACCTCAGTTTTTATAGTGGTTCACGCTGCTAGTGCTTTAGCTTTGTGGCGTTCTTGTTCATTTGTTTTGTCTTTATCATACTGTCTCAATTCGTGTTGCTGTGAATTGCCGTGATTTTGGATTTATGATTTTAAAATTTCCCCTTTCCTCTATCTTGCTTCGGTATTCGTTCGTCGATGTATTCTAATGTTTTGATTTGTATGTGCACTGAAGAGACACAAGTTGTCTAAATGGGTGTGTCCAGAAAGTAAATTATCAGTAACTTTAGTATAATGATATTCGACAAAACTATTTATTTATATGGCAAGAAATATTTCCCAGTTTCAAGAAAACTACAATTCATAATTCAGTACATTCCGACCCTACCAAGCTAGTAGCAAACAGGGGTATGTTCAAAATCAATATTTTATTATTTAAAGTGGCTTTACATGGACGCATTGTTATGAAAAGGCAAGGTTTATCAAGGAAAATTGATATGTGAAATTTTCAAAAATGATTGATTGATGAGTTAGCGTTTAACGTCCAATGCAATATTTTAGCTATGTTAGGACTAGAACAAGTAAATCAATTAAAAAATAGAAGAATAAAGATATAAGGGTGGAAGGGTCGATCGGGCCAATGATTTTTGATAGCCTCTGGAAAAGTGAAAAAATTGATAGGGACAGAGGCACAAGGTTTGTCTACAATGCTTCGCAGTCGAGCCTTCTGTATTATGAGCTGACTACCCGCATAAACAAGGTCACTGGGACGAGCCCGGCAGCTCTATGCACAGCCCCTGAAAATCGATTCAGATGGCAGGTTTCAAAGTAATGCGCTACGAAGGATGTGTGTTACAAACCATAAACTATTAAAGTCGATTATTTTGAACTTCAACGTAATTGAAATTCATTGAAATCAAACATTTCAAGAGGTCAATCAGGTGAATAAATTCAAAAGAGTCATAACAATTACAAAAATCCGGCATAAAAACTCAAACTTGTGAAGTGATAATAGAGAAAAAGATTATCCGTAAGTAACACAAAGAAGAATTGTATATCTGTTAATCAAAAGTTTTTTTTTAACTTTCAGAAATATAAAGTATGTTTTTTCTCTTTGCCTTTTAAAATGTTTTTTTTTTTTATATAAAACACCTACTTGTTCGCAACTGACGCCCATCTGTTAGCCGAACAACCGTGTTTCTTTTTTTATAACAGTTATATTAGATATGCGATTCATTGTTATTGCACTCTGTTTTAAATTAAATAGGGCGTATTGTTGTCTTCCTATTGAGATATGTGGACGCGGTTGAAGGAAGTAATAAGTATTACGCATTTAAGTAGACAACAATAATTAAAAAAGAAGATAAAATCATTTAAATTAAGGTGGTTCGGGGATATATGCAAAATACATCAGATTTTTTTCCATAGTTTGCAGAATTAAATTTCAGCAATTGAACTTCCAAAAAAATTATATAAAAATCGGGGTCACTGGCCATATAAGCTCACAATCTTTCACCGAACATTGGGATTTTTTAGTTGAAATGTTCAGGAAAATGATCATTTTTGTTAAATATTCAAGTTACATTCATGAGAATTTTGATCAGTTTAAATGTATTGAACTTTCTAAAACACAAAAAGAAAAATGGGGGTCGCAAACCTGATTATGTAATTATTTCAGAAAATCATAGTTTTCACAGGGATTTCTTTGTAAAATATTTTTAGCTCACCTGGCTATGCCAGGGTGAGCTTTTGCCATCACTTTTCGTCCGTCGTCCGTCCGTCGTCCGTCTGTCCGTCCGTCGTTAGCTCACTTTCAAAAATCTTCTCCTCTGAAACTACTGGAGGGATTGGTTTGAAACTTTATAGTAATCATCTATGACATGTCCTGTACAAATGATCCTCATTTTATTATGATCCGATGAAAAACATGGCCGCTGGTGCTAAAAATAGAACCTAGGGGTAAATTGCAGTTTTTAGCCAATAACTTAAAAACCGATGCAGATATGAAAAATCTGACATGGGGTAAAATTGTTCAGAATGCCGAGATCTATCTGCTCTGCAATTTTGAAGAAAATTGGAAAACCCGTCTGAGAGTTATAGCCCTTTTTCCGTAAATTTTTCAAAATTTGTGCATTTTTTATTTTTTATTTCAAAAACTGTAACAGATAGAGGTGAAGTGTAAATTAAAAAAAAAATTTTCAGCATATCAAGATCTACATAGTCTGAAATTTTGAAGAAAATTCAAAGGCCTGTGTATGATTAATTGGCCGTTTTTCACTTTTTTTTTCCAATGCCATATGGTTATGGGTTATTTCCCTTTAAATTCTGTGTTCAAATCTTCTTTAGTTAACTTTT
>MJUU01060788.1:118834-144336 GCA_002080025.1 Modiolus philippinarum
GGAACTTGGCATTTATGATGCTTTTGAGGTGCTGACTATAATATATATATGAATTGTGACTTTTATGCCTAAATGTCATCCAACATGGCCCTCTGCAGGGAACTTAATTTATTACTCCACTGTATGGAAAGAGCATACAAAGAATTTTTATCTGAAACAACTTGGCTAGTCACATTAATGTATCTTAGATGGTCCCCTTCAAAACAGATGTCCTTCAAGTCTGCACCTTATGCAAATTGGCTACAAATGGGAAACAAAGTTTAATATAGGAGTACATTCAAAGATCTTCTTCTTTAAAACCATTTGGCCAGTTGGAAATAANAACACCGGATTTGAAGTCGCAACATCAATATCTATTTGGAAACCAAATGTCATTGAAATAGGACAATGTTGAATTTCCCGCCTTTTTTGGCGGCCATTTTGAAAATGGCGGTCAACGAACAATTTTCAACATCGGATTTGAAGTCGCAACATCAATATCTATTTGGAAACGAAATTTCATTGAAATCGGACAATACTGAATTTTCCCGCCTTTTTTGGCGGCCATTTTGAAAATTCATAGATTAACATTAAGATTTCATAGTGATTTCTTTGTAAAATATTTTTTGAAATTACCTCCCTTGTTTAAATTTTCATTTCAAAGAATTCTACAGTACACATACTATTCTTAATTTGTCGTGTAAAATGCATGCTGAACTAAGAGAAATCGGCCCATTATTTGTCTTTTTAGCGAAACATTGCAATAATTTGTCCTAATTTTACAACTAGTGGAAAGTTCAGGAGATCACCTTCCTTCACCACGTACACAATGTTAATCAGAGAACGTCTGCAGGGGTTTAAATGTATACTTTTGTCATCAATTTGTACTTTTACACGAGGTCGTCTGTAATTCTGTGTCATGTGTGTTTTAACTTGATTGACGTGGTGCATTCTATCAACCATCCAATAAATTCAATGCTGTACGAATCTACAAGAAATAAGAAAAGGAGACAACTAAAGGGGAGGGGGTGCCAACTTATAAAAATGCATGTAGAAAGCAATGGCGAATCCAGGGAGTAGAATCTTATGTTTCTATACAGAAAAGTAATTAAAAAATTTTCAGAATGTGTCGCATCGCTGTAGAGATGACTTCTAAAAACAAAATAAATTGAATGTTCAATACTAGAACCGCAGGTTAATGGAGTTTTCTATACAGCCAATTTTCGCAAACAGACGGTGAACTTTTTTCTTTAAAAAATTATATCTCTTTCTTTATTGAAAGTTAACTTATATAATATGTATTCACTGGTTTTTAACTGAAAGTAAGGAGCCTATAACTCCGAAATTAAGAAAAACATTTAACCATTTACGAATTGGAAGCCTATTTACGATTCCTATTACTTTGTATAGAATTCATCGTCGGATGAGGAGAAGAGGGGTTTCTGATGGTTGAAACTCCCTTTTTCCGAACTGTTTTAATTTCGTGATCTATAGGCAAATACTGACACTCAATTCCCCTTTGTGGAGCTTTATTTGAACCATCCTTTTTCCAAAGCTTGGTCCTTCGGTTTTAACAAATATCCTGACAGACAAAACAAAGTATGACCACTTTCTTGTTAATTTATTGCTTTGTGAACATATTAAATTCTAAAATGCTATAAACACTACTAGTATATCATAACAAATTCAATTCAAATATATTTTCATACTTTTGAATAAAAAAAAATAAGCAAAGGAACTTTGATTACACGAATTTCGACAGATTTTGACAATTTTGAAGGTTTTTGTTGAAATTCAATAACTGCAATTAGAGATGCAATCATTCTACACTTGCAAAAAAAAATGAAAATATAAAAAGAATCGGCTTTGGTTATCAGTGTATCTTTCCAAGTGCATGCTGTACAGATCAAATTGAATGTGGAACTTATTTTGTGTATTAGTCCTAAATTCAAGGATAAAAGATCTCTTTTATTTAATCTTGTTGGAATAAAAAATCCGAATTTTCTAGCACTTTCAAATCAGTCAAAATTCATTCATGAGGTTTTGCCAGCCACTGCTTAATTTATACTGGAAAAAATGACTTAGGAATTTTTTTATTGTGTCCTTATGTTCACAACAAAGTTCTATCTTATTATGTATTAAAGTCTTTGTAAAGCATGTTCTTCTTTTGTATATGTTACTCTCATTTCTCTTTGTGGGCTCCTGATTTGGAAAATGTATAAAGATATGCTATATTATGTATTGTTATAAAATGGCTTAAATGGACACAAAAGGTTATTTACAGCCACGTTCGACTGTCAGAAAACGTAGAAGTGTGGTACTTTATTTTTATTCCTGGCCGGGAAGTAAACGTATCAGAGACCACTTTACACGATTTCCTTCAATATCTTTTTTTGAAATATGGCCCAACATAAAAACAAATTTCACGACTAAATGGTCATACTTCTTTCAAATACTACATGTATGTGCAACAAATAAAAATTATGTCAATTCCATCAAAGAATATAACGTATAAACTAATATACTGGAGGCAATTTAAGCCCCTTATATGCTTCGTATATTCAAGGATAATCTAATATTTAGGGACAAAAAAGAGTCAATAGGTGCCGAAATTTTATATATTTCTTCTACTCGGCAAGATGTGTGACACTATCGGGCAAGTGAGAATCGACGAGATCATTATTTTAGTCATTCAATTTGATTGTTGAAAAAATCATTATTACTGTAATAAACATTATTGATTTTATTACAGTAATAATTTCTTTATCGGGATCACATCTATTGTTTAGACTGTAATGATCTCATCGATTCGCACTTTGCCGATATCAATCTACCATTAAAGACATGTGACAACAACAGACTTAAAAGTACATATTTATGACAATTGTATACATTGTAATCGCGGTGGGCGTCTATGGAGTTACAGCGTGTACGTTGTGAAGGAAGATGATCTCTTGAACTTGCCATACCCTTCTTACTCTAGTTGTAAAATGTTTGTATATATTTCTTTAATAAAAAAATACATATCAAAGCATGAAACATGAAATCAAAATGGCGGACTACTAACGAACCACCTGAATATCGAAATCGTCTAAAAATCCAGTAAATTAATATCGAAATCGTCTAATGACAGCACTTTGCGTGAGAAACATGCTTACATTATATTTATTTAAAAAACCCAAAAGTAACCGTTTATCTGTTTTTGTAGTAAATTTGACCCTACATATTTGTAAATAAATGGAAAAAAGAAGGGAAACGGGGAATGTGTAAAAGAGACAACGACTCAAGTAATAACAACTCAAAGCCACCATAAGATCTTCAATGAACGGTGAGGAAACCCCACACCCAACGGCAGGTCGCAGTCGGCCTCTAAATAAAGAGTAATCAAGTTCAGTAAACATCGCCCTAGACTCCTATAGACATAAAGTAAACTAACCAGGAAACAGACAAGACACACAAAGGCTTAATAAATTTCCCGACCTAGGACAGGCGCAAACCTGCTTCGGCGGGGTTAAACTAGTTTTATTGGGCCCAAAACTACACCCTAGCCAATGTGATAAATAAAAATAGAATAGTAACAACAGTAAAATTCAGTTAGCAACAGGACTGAGTCAATTGTGAAACATTAAACTGAAAGAACTAAATAAACGGACATAAACATGAAATCACAAAAGACTACTAGCAGTTGCTCCAGACCCATTACCAACTGACAAATGTTATGTACCCTCAGTATACAGCTTCCACCAAGATCCCTTCCTGTGAGGAGTTTAGCATAAGAATTTCATGCATATACCGGAATACATAACATAAAGTATGATGCAACAAACCAACAGATTCAATAAAATAAAAACTTTATAACTTCGCACTTGACTTTTTGGTATTTCATTATAAATGACGTAAATATCCAGAAGGTGAGGTCATGATTGGATTCTTAGAACCGATTTTAGCCCATCTCTGAATTTTGCTACTGCCAGTTTAAAGTTCAAATATCCCGAATTCCTGACATTGTTTAAGTTTGTCTTTCCTTTTTAATCTTATTGTGCAGTTTTCTTTTGAAAGTGGCTTGTGATGGTAAGGTTTAGCCATTGTAGATGTGGTTCTCTTTTTATTTTTACTTCGTGCTTGGGTTTCATTATTCTTAATTATCTACGATGTTTCAATAGCAATTGCGTAATTGTTTCAATAGCAATTGCCGTCGAGCTGCTAAAGCAATGGAAAGGGGGATTTTGTCTGCCATAAAACCAAGATGGCCACAAAAGTACATAAGAATTCAACTTTGTCAGATTTCGACAAAAATTGATTTCTAGGTAGGTTTTGAGGCTGCGAACGAGAATGAAACATTGTACTGGTTTTGTGTGTTTTAAATGACAAAGTCGTATACCTCTTCAGCTACGAATACAGGGCAACATTCTGATGGAAACATACCCTACAAAGTACTCAAATTTCTAAATTGGTTGGCCAGTTGGAACAAATAGGCCGTTAAGGTCATAGAAAATAGACAATAATATATTACATAGGTAAATCATAACTGAAGACTTAGTTTAACAATGTTTGAGTATTAAAAAGTAAAAAACACGTTCACAAAACAATCCTATTTCAATGAAGCCATATCAAGTTGTGAAGTTTTAATGACTTTATATGTCAGCTTGCAACAAAGTCAATTTCTACCATTACATTTTCTTCTATGTATAAAATATAAGAGAGTAGTTTACACCAATATTTTACATATGCAGTTTTCATAAGTTTTGACATGTAAAACAAAAGGCGAAATTGTTCTAATGCAAGAAATGCAACTTTCCCTTCAATTGTGCTCCGGCCATCGACAAGTCTGATAGAAAGTAAATAACTTAAAATTTTGTCTCTCAAGGATGTATTCTCCTGAGGTTTCAGTCTCGTTTATGAATAATTCTTAAAACTTGTCCCATGTGCGAAAATTTTGTATTAATCTATATTATGTAATGACTCCCAAATGGTGTCAAAAATTATGCAGTAGTTTTCGGGAAATAAGAAAATTTCATTGTTGACTCAAACTCACCATAATGATGGATCTCTTACTTTGATGTAGGGATAATAAAAATCATTTCTCAAGTTTTAATATGATTTTATTACTACGTTCTTAAAGATGTAATTGTCTAACTATTTAGATCAAAAAATGGTGAGTTTTGACTGTTTAGTTGATTAAAAATTTTAAAAATCTTTATTTTTTACAGATTTTACGAAGTTTTGAATTTGACCAAAAAAGCAACATTTTCTACATCACTTTCTTATATGATCACGGACCTATGCTTTTTAATTTTCTTCAGATTAACGAGATCTATCATTCTGGAAACTTTGACAGAAAAATTGATATTTTTATCAAAAATAAACCCAAAATAGGCAAAATTGATAAAATTTGTACAAAACCACCAAAATTGGGGATTTTCGAATTATGATAGCACAAAAAAAAAATGCACAATGACATATGGTTTTCTCTTCGAAAATGATTTTTTCATGGTCTTTGCATTTGAAAAATATATGTTTCAGGAAAAACTTAATGCAGGAAAATTTGACAACTCAGGAGAATACATCCTGAACGTTAAGTTAATATCGGCTAAGAACGGAGCTTTCGGGGAAAATGCGAGTTTAAATATATATAAATCATTAAGTTTAGGTATTGTAAATTTTCAAATGCTGATTTGTAGGCCACAATCAAATAAATGTGCGACTTGGCTTATTTGACCTACCGAGGGACGGTCAACAAGCAGAGTCATCGAACAATTGGTACTCAACAACAACATGCCGAAAATGCATTTAATTTGAATTAACAGACGGCCAGTTCAACAACTGAACCTTTGTCTCTGTAATGTAAATGAAACTAGAGGATGACATGCTCCTTGCAAGGTATGTGCTACTAACAGAGGATTACAATAAAAACCTGCAATGGCCGAAAACTTCAATCACATGCCACAATTCACAAGGCAACACTAATGAAGACAAGAGACAAGCATAAATAAAAATAGGAACTCGGGATAGCCGGACTTTGACTTGGGTCTGTTAAACACATATAATTCCCTCTTAAACATATTTCCATTCTTACGGACGGAGATTGGTAAACAATATGCCCCAGATAGAGTAAATTGATGTTTTCAATACCGTAAAACAGGCAATTTTCGGGGGGGGGGGGGTAATTTTAGCGGCCCGAAAATAAATTTCGCGAATATTTGATGTATTCTTATGATATTTATGGGATCTTTTATTATCCGCGAAAATTTAAAACGCTTATATTTTTGGCACACATTTTCAAATCGAATCGGCGAAATTTTTGACCCACAAAATAACCCGCTATACGGTATATTAACAAGAGAGTTTGGCCGTTTACGTATATCAACTGGTTATTTTACCTTTAGAATTGTAACATTTAGTACTTAAACAAAAGGGAATTCTATTACAGCCGCTATGGGGTCACGTTGTAGATGATACTCATTATGAAAGAATTATCAACTTCATAGTTTATAAAATATTCAAGATATTGACTTGGTTAGTATTCACAGTTTTTATTTCTGTTTATTTGTCAAAAACATACCAATTCGTAAAAAAGAAGATCCATTAATGAAATAAACGATGACTTATTACTTGTTGCAGAGACTTTTTTTTTTGTTTAAAGGTTACAATGTTTTGATTTGCATGCAGCTATTTTGCTCTAAAACAAGAACAGGGAGGTCCACATGTTGCTTGATATGCAAATAAGAAGTGTTGGAGAGTCCATAAAAGCATATGAAACGCCTAGTAATTTTTTTTCGTTTGTTCTCATCCATGTTTTGTCTGCGTAAAAAAATATTAAATTCTTTACTCATCCTAAGGATGAAATTCGTCAGAATAAAAAAGTGGCGTCCATTATCGTTGCAAAGAGTTTCAGACCTCTATTCACTGATCACTGCTAACTACCTAGTACAATTTTATGAGGAATAGAAAGGGGACGCTTACGGGCACGTAAATGTTGATTTTTTTCATAGAAATCATTTTCAACACCAAAGTCACCAATATTAAAGTTATATCGTGATAAAAAATGTCAGATATTTCGAAAAGTGTTTCATATTATGCTAACATGCTGTAAACATAACCTCAAAGTTTTCAATGTATAAAATATTTGATATTTGGTACTGAAGGGTACATCTGATGTCATCTTCAATTGTAGTTAAGTAAACATTCAGCAAAAATGACATTTCCTAATCAAAACATATTAATCAAATTATCATCATCGATAGTTTTGAGTAGGTTAATTTTCTCATTAATTAAATATAATTTTGATAATGCTTCTACATTAGAAAATGGAATTATCTTAATGCATTCTACCGTTATTAGATTTAACCTCAATTTAAAAGTTAAACGTTAAGAGTACTCTTCCACCTTATGCAAACCTGAGTTCTTTGTCTTTTGTTTACCCATATCCTATTTGAAATATTTCTTAAATCTTGTCTATTTAAACTTAATTTAATTTTCAAACGGAGAACGATACTCCAGGAAGAGTTATTGAAATTATTAAGTTTAAGATCAAAATAACATCGAAAATACAAACAAACAAAAAAACCCGGAAAAATACTGATATGAAATCACGAAATATTTTACATTTTATTATAATATTGATTAACAAAAATTATAATAATATTGATAATTTGAATAACAAGAAAACGAAATGAATATAAATTTCCCTGCTTGAGAAATGTATAAAGGCAACTTTAAAGACTATATAAAAACAATCGCATCTTCCGTTTAATCTATATTCAAAACGTCCGTAGTTTTGCAACAGCAATAAGTGATATATCAGAATTTTGTGAACCATAACATGCATAAAACAGATAAGTTATGGTCATACATTTAGATGGAAAACAAAAAACAATGGTTTGTTGCACGAACCATAAGTCTTCCGATACCTAATTATTGAATTAACCATATTTGTTAGAAAATAGCAACCAAGAGAGTATTAAAAGCACCTGCAATCTTGTTTATCAAAACAAGCAAGGTTTAAAGAATATTAAATTTTGTCAATGTATAATCTGACCCTACTCATCTATGTAATATATTCTTATTTAGTATACCAGAGCACAATATATTCTAAGACATATGAAAATCACATTTCACAAACTTCGCAATTGCCTTTTCAAGTTCATTGATGACCTTTTAATTAACTACAAGCAGAATGTTTTTCAGTGAAGTTCAACAATTTTGTGCTTTTCATACCTTCAGTACAGAAGATGTGTGTTAAACGACTTGCAAGAATACCTTTGCACTCAAAAGACAGGCATCAAAGTATTTGTAAACCAGGCGTATGAAAATGTTGCGCATGCATCATTAATTCCTCAGTGAATCTATTGATACTGGTTAATATCTTTAATTACAACGAACATTATTTTTTTTCTTTCTTATTGATCTTCAACACTTTATATTTTTTCATATTAATGAACGGAAATAATTTGACGTTGATATTAATCAAAGATGATTTAAACAAAAGAGTCATGTTAATCATCTTCAATGTAAATGTAATATTGTCATGACAACAATAAAACTGTATTTTATTATTTTTTTTATCAAACCTTGCGTTTATTGATAAAATATATTTTACGATATACATATTTGTATTATATCTGCCCATGTTAAGACGAGAAAAAAGGCAATTCAGGATGTTTGCTGGTCATGTTTTTGTAATTCTGTCAGATTTTCGGACTTCTCTGGTTTTATCCATTTAAAAGCTTAATAATTTTTTGCCCCGTGACCCCCTGATTTTTTTTCCTTAATTTCTATTTATACAACTTTTTAAGCATTCTGACAAAATTTTATTCAATTGGTGTTATTTTGTCACATTCATTGTTAGATAAACAGTGCTCATGTTATACCTATAAAAATGCAGAGGAGTACAGTTTCCCGCCATTTTTTGAAACACTCGTATCTCAAAAATTACATCGGTAACCTATATTTTTTTTTACTTAAATTACTTTTTTCAATTTTCAAAAAAATCACATTTAAGGTGGTTCGGGGGACTAAGCGAAATCCATCAAATTTTTTCAATATTTTGCAGGATTAAACTTTACAAATTGAACTTCCAAAAATTAAAATAAAAATTGGGGGTCACGGACCATATAAGCTCACAATCTGTCATCGACAAAAGGGAATATTCAGTTGAAATATTAAGGAAATTTATCACTTTTAAAAAAATATTCCAGTTACATCCATGAGAATTTTGATTAATTTTATATATTGCTATCTCCTGTATTGAACTTTCTGAAAACAAAAGGAAAAATGGGGGTCACGGACCTTATTATTTAATTATTTCACAAAATCAAAATTTTCATAGTGCTTTCTTTGTAAAATATTTTTTGAAATTACCTCCCTTGTTTAAATTTTCATTTCAAAGAATTTGACAGTTTAAATACTATTAAGAAGTTTTCGTCTAAAATGAATGGTAGACTTAGAGAAATTGGCCTATTATTTGAGTTTTAAGCGAAATATTGTAAAGATTTGTCCAAATTTTTTTAATGTTTGTATATTTCTTTAATGAAAAATACCTATCAAAGCATGAAAAATGAAAACAAAATGGCGGAATACCACCGATCCACCTTAATTGTAACCCTTGTTATTTTAGAATTGAAAAGCAAACATCCCTAAGTTGTTATAACATGAATATTTATTAATATACATATATGTAAGTGATACATATATATTGCTTGCTTTTACATGTATTTGTAGAGACTTTGTCTCGTGTGCATTTACTCCATATCCTTTCATTCACCATCTTCAACCCCTTTACTATCACACTAGTTAACTCTTTAACCAATAGATCCTCCAACAAACGAAATAGGAATGATGAACCTTCAGACTATCGGAGAGTCCTAAATTCTCTAAAAAAGTCGATTATAAATAAAAAAAAATTGTCAAAATTTAAGTGTCGCATTGCCTCAAATACTGATATGAACGTCAACTTTCACTAACAGGAAAACAGACGATTTCATTATTTTGGTATGAAAATATAAGTCGTGATCATATAATTAAGGTTCATGATAAGCAAACAAAGAGAAGAATAAATATCTGACGGGAAAGTATCAAGTAACCGTCGAGATTTTTTCACAAAACCATACACTACTTCAAGAAAACCTAAAATACCTTTATTCAACACGTGTTTTGTGTCCTTATGAACATTTCAAAACAAAACAAAAAACAATATGAAAAACCTTTAACAAAGGATATGTCTTCATCTTCATTTCTGCAGCTGTATCCCTTTTTAGGCCTTCGGCAAATTACTGGCAACTAAAAACATTCCACTTACACATTTCACGATTTAGACCTAGTCAATTATCCTGGTACTGGTTAGTCATACCTATGGCTCCAACTCCGATCAAACTCACATGTGGCAATTGACTTATTGTTGGCTAGGCTACCTGCTGAACGTCATACACCCACATAACGTTCGCGAAGTCTATATGATCTCTGTTCAATTCAGAGCTGGTGTCTATATATGTTTCGATATAAAGTGACATTCATAGCATTCGACCGTAAGCATTTGAAATTCACAGTACCATGCAGTAAGCGTAATTTAACTTTATTGGATGAGAAATATCAATGAATAATGAAAATCAAATCCTTTCACAGCAATACTTGATGTGCCGAAAGGAAATTTTCAAAGTCTATTATATTTTTCTTCCGATCTCCTAAAATGTCAGCAATGATGCAATATTGAGAATGGAAATTTCCACTCGTCATGAAGTGCGTCTTCACGCCTCTGTATACTTGTTACATTTCTAATTCACATTTCTTTTATTATATTTTCTTGTCCGTTTTGAATAGATGCCATTATATTAAGGTTCCTTATAAGATCAAAATGAGAAGAGGCGTCTATTTTCCTATAAATACACTATACCAAGCACATTAACTTAAAATTATTTTGATGAATTTTTTTTGCCGACACTGAGTGTTGAATGGTATCTACATATCTTTTAACTACCCTTTTTAAGCATTATTTTATTTCACTACAGTAATTGGTTTTCACCCTGTCCAGTTAGAAGAAATGCCTTGATAACCATTAACAATATGTACTGAACAGAACAGACCGCCATTCATTTCGAGTATTGAGAATGCCATCATTCGTAAGTATATATTAAGTTATAAATTATTTAATAATGACATGTCTTAGGATACTATTTGAAATAGTTAATTAGAATGTTCTGGTACGATTCTTTGCCGATTCTTAATATGATTTGTGGAATTCTCGGCTATGCATCGAAGTTTTGTGGTTACTTTACGAGTTCCATTTTTGATTTCTGCTTTCTTTTACCTGTGTTAGAACAAACTGTTATGTTTTTCTAAGCTACTTTGTTGTGAAGTATTTATTATTGTTTTCGTCCTTGTAAATGAATAACAGTAACTGCATGGTATTCAAAAGTCCTCAAATGTCTATTTTCTTATCCAGTTACCAGTAAAGTGACAGATATACATAAAGTCAAAAGCAATGCTCACATAATCACCACCCCTGTCATGTTAAATTTAAATTAACAATGAAAGGATATGGAATAAATTCACATGGGACAAAGTCTCTATAAAAACTGATTAAACCAAGCAATTACACATCGCTTTTATTGTTGTTCGTCATCTTGAAGTCACTATGCTAATACCTCATAGTAAAGTCAAATCACCAGCTTCAATTTAAGCACAATTCATTGCTTAATGTAATGTCGAGTACTGCTAAATTCATGGATCCTTTTTGTCATAGATGCAGGATTAAAAAACATAAAATTATATGGCAAAGTGCTCCTACAATCACTGTCATCAATCACCTGAAGAAAGACTCAAAGAAGACAATCACAACAAATAAACAACCACAAGGCCCTCATCGAAAGAAAGCTTGGCATAACAAAACAATGAGATCAAGTACACAGTACTGAAATGTATAAAGAGCATACATCTATCGTACGGGGAATCTATTTACGGACTCGGCACTGCAGTCTTCTTTACAGTTATGTGATGATAATCCTAGCTATTAATAGCAGAGACAGATAGCCACACATTGAAGCTTGTCCTTGTCTCCTTATACACTTTTAGTTTCTTGAATTTGGGTTAATGGATGTGGTTTGTTTCCATTGATTTATTCACTTTTTTACCTTTTTGGGACCATTTAGGGCTTGCTATATGGTGTGAAATTCCGCACTGTGTTGAAGACCGTACGGTGACCCCTAGATGCTTTGTGTTGGGTCGTTTTAACCTGGATAAGGGATGTTGTCTCATTGACATTTACCCCATTTCCTTTCTTTTTCATATATATTGATTCAATAATTACGGAAAAATATAATAAGTTTAACTGCGCAAAATGAACGTTAACCCAAGGTAACATATTAAATCATTTTGTTCTCGCATACATCCGAAGAAGTTATTTGCATATGATCAGAGACATATACACATGTTAATGTATTACTATCTTTATACATAAGGCTTTAAGTAATATGGACTGAAAACAGCAAATGCCCGACTGCCGCACGAGAAGACTCGAAATTGGAAGAAGAAAGACAGAAATATTAATATTCTATATGACCCCAAGGTACTGTTTTCGTCAAAATATGAAAGAAAGATGCTTCACTTCATGGCTTCAAAGATTCACAGCCATGGTTTTCGTTTATTGTGACCGCACTGTCCTGCATAGAAATGTACGCGGCTACATGTTCATGCATATATACTGTGCCCTTTTAACCGATCCAGTAACATTTAAAGTGCAAGACATATTTTATTGTTATTTCAAATACATTTTCTTAAGAAATCCTTTTTTCCGTATATAAATAAAGTAATCAAAAAACTACAGAGTACAGTCATACAAATTTTACTTGCTAGCACCAGATTTCGCTGGTCATTGGTCCTGTACTAATCGATTTTATTCAAAATTTTATCGTGTGATTTTCACGCTTTCTTGTGCATTTCATTAAGCAATCTTCAGTTCAAATTGTATTTTTCAATCTAATGACGAGATGATCATATTCCTGGCATTCGGTTTGGTCGCAGCTTGAAAATCAAAATAAATTTACTGCAAGAATTAATAGCATATTGCAATATCAACCAAGAATGCAAAGCAAAAGCGAGTTTTACTTCTTGTCCTCCAAGTATTTAAGTCAATACATGTAATAAATTTAGCTTATATTACCAAATATTGTAAAATTTTGGTAGCACACAGTTTGCTACGATTGAAAGACTGGTGGCCCTTACAAAATAGAATCAAAATAAACATGTAAAAATTAAACATAGTTCTTTTTGTTAAATATTTTGTTTCTAGATAATGTTTCTGCTATAATGCCGAGGATCATACCTAAAAGTCAAATGAAATATAGCGACCACAGTTAATTTCTTAATTACATTTTAGTAATAAATTTTTACATGTATGCATTTAATTATTATCTTTGTTGTTTTGTAATATCATATATCCACTTTTTCCCTTTTTTTACTCTTTTTCACTATTTCTTCTTTCAAACGTGAAACACATAATTTTACAATATATATACGTCATGCATAAATAATTACATTTCATGAATATTCATTTGAATTTCGTCAGTTTGATAGGTGAACATCGATCACGTGGCATATCAATGTGAAGTTGCAATTCCCATGAAACACATTTGACCACGTGTTCACGTGGCGGATGAATTTGTAAAAATAGAATCCCAATGTACATGATGCACTTCCCAGTAAATAAAGTTGTTTTTTATATTTCGGGTTTAAAATATAATTATAAGAATTGAATGCATTATTTTGAAGTTTCATAGGGACTATGAAAGGGTTGACCGGGCGCACATTTTCAACATGAAGCGCTAGCGCGCTTCACTAAAAATGTGCTTCGGTCAACCCTTTCATATCCCAATGAAACTTCATAATAATGCATTCAATTCTTAAATAATGAACATATGTTATGGGGTAATAACAAAATTACCGAATAGAGTTGTCAAGAGCCAAAGCCCATCAGACAAAAAGACAAATTAGGCGGAAACCAACGGAAAATTTGTCGACCGTAATGGTCCTTACTTGGTACAAACATTTCCAAAGACATGGTGGGTTTAAGCGGTTTTATGGTGTTCTAGTCTCCCCTTTCATTGCAACGGTGTCCAGAATCAACTTGACAGCAACTGTCTTTGACAGATAGTAAGTAAAATGATGCTGTGAAAGATAGGTTGGGTGGCTGATCATCATTGATAATGTCATTCTCTAACCCTCAGATAAAAGCCAATTAAAATCGATGGTACAATTAACTTGTCTAACCCCCAAACAAGACTAAGATGAAAGTTTAAAAAAATATATATTTTTCTCTTTGTTGACACATATCACAAGGAAATATCTGTATCAAAAACATCATTGACATAGACAAAAGTACAAATAAATAACAAAAGCACCGACAAACAAATGTTAACCGCAACTGTCCTGACTTGGTTTCATGCATTACAAATGAAATAACTTTACTTATAAAATATCACAACATTATTGGTGTATATTTTTGCAGTCTAGTTACTGTTACATTTGTACCTTGGCAAGTAGCTCTAGTACTCGGTTGTCTTTCTACTAAAATGCTTCAATAAAATGAATACAATGTTTATACTATTCTGTGATACTACCAGGAATGTAAAATTCTAGTACATAATTTTGTTAATATTCTTAACTTATCCTAAATTAAGAATGCCCTTTGTTTATTTGTCACATGGCATACGGGGCTTACAGGGCATTTTTACGGTTGCAAGTAATTATCTTTTACATCTCAATGGATAACATGATGTAGGCAAGTAAAAATGAATTTTTATGATTTGCTTGAAATATCTGAACAAGACCACATATGGTATACAATTTGAAATTCTAAAGATATGTAATCATGGAATATTATGCCTGTCCATCTTAAGCGATTAATATGAGATCTCCAATCTATGGAGAAACGCCACACATGGTGTAGTATAAGCACCCCCTCTTTATTTCTCGTTCAAGAGCAGACTCACAGTGGGTCATATAGAACTGTAAACCTTCTGTCACCTACCTATTTCTCCCATATTTTATAAACCATAAACCATTGTTGTGATCCATGTTTTGACTTCACTAAATGATATGATGAAAATGAGATGGTAATGAATGAAAACTTATGCTGCTGGGGAATTCTTTGTATGGCGTCATCTACAATGCGGGTTGATACAATTTTGTTGGGAAACGGTGTTATACGTGTACCGGCTGTATTAAATTGCCGTCCTTGGTGCTTTAACTAAAACATCTCCTATTTTGAGCATTGTTATTTGTATCCCTGTCAGTGCCGGAGTTTTTGAAATTTCTTTGTAAAGCTTCCTTTCTGATTTATATTACTTGATATTTTATCTTTTTGACACGTCTGTGCTTTCTCTTTTTTACTTTCGTAAGAAGAAATCCTAATGTTTTATTTTTTTTAAAGTCGCCTTTTTAGTTTAGTTAAGTGTGTGTGTTTTGCTGTGTCTGTTATCTGTTGGTTACCGATGTCGTTTTTATTTAATTAATCTTGCTGTCCTCATCTGTGTTATACAAGACTTATTATAGTTGTTTCTATTCTTCAAATTATAAGACATATTAAAGATAAAAGTGAATGTAGCTTTTACCTCAGAAAATTCATAGAAGTGGCCACAAAATCACCATTTAACTTCTTTAATACTGAATATCAATTTTCCTCTTAACAATATTTCACTGTTTAAAGTGAGCCGAGAGAATAAAATATTTTCACTTAACTTTTTGATGTAAAAGATAAATTCTGACAATTATTCGCTAGTAAAATACTGTAATGAAAAAACACTGGCTGAATTGCAATACCTCATTAAAGAAACAAAAAACAACCCAAAAACAAACAAACAAAAAAAAGATATAAATATAAATATATATTACGATTTACAGATGTAAGCTTGCTTTTGATTGGATGACGTTCCTTGAATGTCAAAATATATTCGGAAAACTGCCAGGTAATATAGGTTGTCATGAAAATTTACAACGTCATAACATGAAAACAACATGGTGAAATTGATAAGAGTAACATTTTTCGCAGATTTTATTTTACCAGGGCTGTTCATCGGAATATAACGGTAATTCAGGTTACAGACGGGGTATACAGCGTGATATACCCTGGATGTTTAGTTATATTTCCCGAGGCGAATATTATATTTCCTTCGGCTTCGCCTCAGGAAATATAACTAAACATCCAGGGTATTTCACGCTACCCCGTCAGAAACTTGAATAGCATATAACATTTCCTTTTCTACAACTTAAAACAATATACAACTATATTTAAATTACAATTTGTAACCGCTTTGATACCTTGACTATACGAAACGTTTGTATCTTGTAGAATACAAAATGGAACATGCATATAATGACAATATGAATGAAATCTTCTTTTTAAATATAATGGTCTATGAATAATAACAAATTATTCATTTGAATCGCATTCTAGTTTTGTTTATTTTCAGAAGGATGTAAGTATATAGCAATTATAGACCGAAGAAAACAATTGTTCCAAAGGTTTATTGCTTATCTAATATACATACATTTTCAATTTATAATTCCAATACAATACAAATGTTAAGTATAACATTAAAAGATATTACGCATTTAATATTCTTTCTCATGCTTCTGATTGTTACATATAACAATAAAACAAGTTATTTTATTTCTATTTTCTGCACATTAAAGTGATCAGACACGAATACAAACTCTGGAAATGTTAAATGTTATTACTTGAACTGTTACGTTAAGTATAATGTGTTTACTGTTTAATGAAAAGTTTAAAGATGTGATTTTTCAAGATTCATTGCTTACTTCATTCCTGTCATCATTTTCAGATCGAGTGTTTGGAGTGTTTAACATTAATTACACTTCTGCATATGTCTTAAATTTGAGGAAACCTTAATTTCATTTTTTAATAACATTTTACGTCTAACGTCATTTCCGTTAAATATATTTTGTTGTTTTGCTCCTGGACAAAACAAATTAAGCTCTGTATGTTTTCCCAAAATTGCTATAAATATTTACCCACTATGTAGGCCAAAACACGGGACACTGCAATATTTAGTAACCACAACTCTATCTCTCACCTGGTGTCTACTGAGCTAACAACAGCTGTCGCCGAATAGCAGCCAGTTATACCCTAGCTGATGGAACCCTGAATCAATATGAAAAGTGCAAATTTAAATGTTAAAACAATACAGGTGAGGACACAATAGAAGTGTGGACACAATACAAACATTGACATAGTTGTAGAGAAAAATAAGATGAAAATAATGTGAGAAGGAAGGACAGAAGACGAAGTCAGTAAACAGGAAGTTGTATTTCAATATGCCAGAAAAGAGGAGATGAAGTATAGTAACTCATACTGAAGCCCCATACATGTAGCAAATATCAATTGGCTGTAATGTGTGGTTGGTGAGAATAGTATGAAGAAAATCTAGGTAGCCTGATTTAAGGTCTACGGCTGGGGTTCAAATCAAGCAGTAGACCTTGCTGGATTTTCAGATGCTAACAGGTTAAAAAAAAGAAGATTTTCATCACTTTTCTACCTTTGCAGCTCATCTTACCAATACATTTTCATTGATTACCTTATCAGTTTTTGATATCTGTTACGGGTTTTAAGTTATTTGCCAAAAAAACTGCAATTTACCTTTTCTATTCTATTTAAGTAACAACGCTCTTGTTTGGTCTTCGGACTAATCGAACACACTTTTAAAAATGCATCACTTACATGAAGTAAGGATTAAGGTGAAGTTTGATTACAATTGGTCTTGTGGTTTAAAAGAGATTTCTGGAATTTTAGACGGACGGACGCAAAGTGATGCCAAAAGCTCACCTGGTCTTTTAGGGGTCTTAACTGAAGTATTTCAAAGCAAGGAGAATAGTTTCATTACTTCCAATAAATCTTAGCGCAATTAGGGATGTCGGCGTTTTTTTTACAGACCTATAAATCTATTAGCCTTTGAAATTATTTGAATTAGAATGAAAAGTTAAGGCTAAAATTGCCAACATATTCAGTTAAACCAAACTCAATAAACTCTTGTTTTGTTGACATCCTATCGGAATTGACAAATACACTTTCTTACAGAAGTGTAGCTTTTTAATAAAACTTCATCTGTAATAACAAAACCCGGATCAAATCACACCTTTACTGAACTTATATGTTATATATAGGCCTGACCTTTCTCAGAATAACACATACCGATGGTTGTTGGGTTCGATTAGCCGATGTCATTTTAGCTTAGAATATTCTTTAAGTTGGTTAATTTGAGACAAAAATAAATATTATCAATTTTCTTTTCCATTTCCGATATCCGGTAGAACTACTAAGAATTAGTTATTATTATGGAAATTGTATTCATGAAGTAACCAGCAGTTGTTCAGCCTAATACAAAAAAGGAAAAAAATGTTAGGTCAATCTTCAGTTTTAAGGTGTTTTGCGTATATCTCGACATTTTTTGTAATGAAAATGGTTGCACTTTAAAATTTGTTCTGTCATTTTATGCTTCAATATGTATGAATAAAGAACTGAACAAAAAATAATATTTAAGGAGCAACGACGAGTAAATATATTCATATGGAAGTCAACAAGCATACTTTGGATGGGTTAAACCTTTTAGATAATGATACATCACCTTTTCAGTGTTTAACAACATAAAGTAACACTTCGTACAAGAAGCGTAGTAAACTGATATTAAAGTCTTCAATTCGAAAATGTTGCCGGCGATTTCCCTGATTTGTCTTTTTGTCTCATGCACTTCGGCTCTTGACCTCTCTGTTCTGTAATTTGGTTATTACCCCCAATCAATTTTAACAATTGCAACTCGGGAAAAATAACAAGGCCTTGTTGACATGAACTCCTTTAAGGAGTGAGCCAAGTGCGTCACAGTTTAAGCGTCTCCTGTTTAGCATGCATCTCATACTATGCGAGAAACGATAAATCAAATTTATCCTTTATTTCCCTAGAGGAGCAGTCTTCTGATCAGTTTGTGAGGTCATCATATTTGGAGATGCTGTAGTATTCCCTATAGCTGAGATACATATACATCGGCTGGTGGAAGAGTTTGTACCATAATGTTCATAAATATGAAAACCCGGAACGGATCAAAATTGCAAAGACAAACAACACTTCCACTAAGTATAAAACATATTTCGGAATGTATACAATGCTACAACTATAAAAGTTACATTCATTAAATTTATTCATATACCTTTGCAGTCATGGATAGCAGTAATTTGTGTTCTTTTAAGGGTATAGTATAGGATTTGATTAATAGATTTATACCAATATTTCAAGTCAGGAAAATTAAATTAACATGAAAGGGGTAACGAAATTTTATTGCTATGGGAAAGGGGAGAAATAGGTAGGGGACAGAAAATATAGCCTTCTACTTTTATGATCCCTCTTTAGTATGCTCTTATAAAATGTAAGGGTTTTTATAACTGCATAGTGCATGACTTGTCTTCACAATTTGTCTTAATTGGCTTACGGCCAGACATTTTATGTTTTGACCTTACAATCCAGCATAGACAAATTCCACTATCCAACACTCAGGAATCCGCCCGTCAGCTATAGAAACAGAACCTCAGATAATCGATCCAGGTGACGGGGAACATCATATGTCAAAGACAAACCATTGGCTTTTCTATTTAGATCCTTTTGGTTATTTGTTCTCTTTCAGCTTTTACACGTTTTTCGATTAATGGACTTCAAATGTTTTGGATTGATCTGCACAGATGAGACATGAGTTGCGGAAATGTGCATATGCAAAAAATAAATTAACAGTAACGTCGGTATTGTATTATTCAATACATACTATGTAAATATCAATGTTCATTTTATCAAAGCTTTGACATGCTTGAATTACATACGACACACTGGTTCCTTAACTTTCAGTACTTAAAATCGATAGTAATCTCTTGTGCACACCCTTTTCAAGGTTATTTGATTTCATCCAAGTTCAATTGAATGTATTATATTAATTTTATTAAGTAGTAAAAAGAACTATTTTTCTTTGGATGTATAAGATAACCAAATGCCAAATTAATTTTTAAGAGACAAAGGGACTTTGTCCAGCAAGACTAACTAAGGAAGTAATCATCCCAAGAGGCAATTTAATGCCATAAAAAACTTAATCATGTTACATGCATCTTATCTTAATCTTCAAAGGAATAAATAACGCGACTCTTTAAGGATTTAATAATAATTAATTAAGGTTTCTTATTATGATTTTGCTATTTTCCATAAATTGTCTAATAAGATTTAAAAAAATGCGATTTTTCTTAAATCAATAAACAGGAGACTTCATAGAGATATAGGGGTGTTCATAATTTGGAAATCAAAGTCATCTTGTTTGTTATAAAATGACGTTGATTTATTAGATCTGATTTGCTTAATATCTAGAATATTGTAAAAGAAAAGAAAATTTCCATCTAATTGTGAAATGGATACAAAAATAGCGGATAACAGAGGTCCCAGAATGTTATTTAAAGTTCGCTATACATTGATATACATTTCTCCCAAATTTTTATCTTAAAAATCATCTGAAAGTATAATAAAGTGTAGTCTACTGTCATTTAAGTCTCTTTATTAGTTTAACAGATACAACACAAGAAATCATACTGATATATTCACATGAACTGCATGAAGGAGTGAACTGGATGTTTTGACAGTGCAGGCATCTCCTGCTATGATGCATCGGCCGTGAGGCATGGACTGGTATGTGTAAAGTAAAAATCGTAGCTAGTTAGACTAAGATAAAACGACTGTGCTAAATCTTGTGTAATGTAGACTCGTCATTCGTAAGTCTTTATAATTATACTAGTCAAAGTAATTAATGCTGATGGCTCAAAAAGATTTAACAGAAAATAATTTCAATCGGCCATCCTAAGCTCATATCCCTGAAACTCGTAGTTTTTTTTTTTTCTTTCTTTTTTGTTTTTCGTTTACGGAAGATTCTTTAGTGGATAGTTTCAACTGAAATGCAAGTTCGCGTAATGAAGGGGTTTGAAGTGATGCTGCTTCCAAAGAATAAGAAATAAACGCCAGTAAAGTTAAAATCATTACATTCGTCGTCTTTTCTGGTTTCAAATTGTCTAACTTTGTTTAAATTCGAGAAACAGATCTAAAAATAAAACTGACTTTTGTTTTAGATTCAAAGATTTCTAGTTGACTGGGATGTATATGATCTAATATTGGCAACTGAATGAAAGAACATTTTCATTATATCGAAAGGGACTGCATTTAGGCAATGCAATGTGCTTTTCTTTTCATCTAGAAGGCTTTTTATAAGACTACACAAACAAATCGGCAAGTATGGATGCACAATCGGTGTCTCTTGAGGTTATTCATTATGTATTAAAATAATATCCTACCCAACTCGACAAATATATCGCCGATTTAAAAGCTAGCGTGTTAGTGATGTCATGAATGAGTATGTTTGTTGTCATAATCAGTGTGGTCCTGGACAAAATCAGATCTTCATGAAAATGAAATATTAAATTTTACCGAAACAAATATTGTCAAATAAATAGTCCTTATAGTCTGTCTTTTAGAAGTGAATAGGAATAATAGGGGTATACATTAAAGAAAATTCAAAAGTGTTGATTCTGTTAGAGAATTTAGATGGCTGATCTTTCAAAGAATCAGCAACCTTTTGTAGAAATAACCTCTTCACAATGCATTGCAGTTTTTCTTGATCATAAGCTGGATATTTGTTTAAATGCACGAGCGGAGATTTGTACAAGGAGAATGGAATTTATGTATTAGGGCCCCGCAACATAGTGACGGACGCCCTATACATGTAGTAATCGCTTTGTCCGTCCGTAACAAAGTCGTGTCCGGGTTACAACTTTTTTGTCTTTTGAGATAGGCTTTTTGATATTTTGCATGTAGATAGATAATTTCAAGACGATGTGTCATGAAAAATGAGTGGTGACCTTTGACTTTGACCTTTGTCTTCAATGTCAGATTTTTGCTTTTCTTATGACAAGTCGTGTCCGGTTTATAACTTTTTTGTCTTTTGAGATAAACTTTTGATATTTTGCATGTAGATAGATCATTTGAAGATGACATGTCACGAACAATGGTTGGTCACCTTTGACCTTTGTCTTTAAGGTCAGCTATTTGCTTTTCTAATGACAAGGCGTATCCGGGCTATAACTGTTGTCTTTTGAGATAGACTTTTGATAGATCACTTGAAGACGACGTGTCATGAACCATGATTGGTGACCTTTGACCTTGACCTTTGTCTTTAAGGTCAGATATTTGCTTTTCTAATGACAAGTCGTGTCTGGGCTATACCTGTGATGTCTTTTAAGATAGGCTTTTGATATTTTGCATGTTGATAGATCATTTAAAGACGACGTGTCATGAACCATGATTTTTTACCTTAACCTTTGTCTTCAAGGTCAGATTATTGCTTTTGAGTATTACATTCTGTTTATACCTTGATGATATGATTGTGTCCATACTTATTGTGTCCACACTTGAATGTTGTCAAAAACTGCATTGTGTCCACACACACTTAAATTTGCACTAATATACAGGGGGCCCACAGATGTGGCTGCCATCTCTTCGATGTCTAGGGTCTAAGTATAAAGAAAGGGGGATTATCATCACTATCTTTACGCTTGATATCAAATGATTAAATGAATAAATTAAAAAAAAAACGGTTTTCATTCGACTTACGCCAAAAGCGTTAAAGAAATATAAGATAAGATAGCTGACTTTGCAGTTATTAAGTGATGTTTTGTTAGCTTTTCATTATCAGTTCATAGACATTTACGGTGAATTTTGATTATATAAGAGCTGTTAGGAAACATATTGTCGAAACGGCAATGCGCCGACCTTTAATTTATTACAATTACGATACATAAATGCAGCTTTTCAATCGTTTTTTTTTCAAGCTGCGAAGTCCGGAAGGTTTTTACTTGTAAAAACAGTTTTTAAAAATAAATCTTCAGGAACCAAAATAATATCGACAGCTAATTTCTGTCCCTCGATAAATTGTCTTATAGATTGAGAGATCAATACTTGTACCATATTCTACATAATTAATATTCTAACTAGCATAGTGGTAAAAACAAAATAAAGAGAGAAAAAAAACAAGACAGTATCAACCTAGATAACGGAATTTTTACAGTTCCAAGCTACATGTAAAATCCATTACATGCATCTGCCCCAGCTGCGTACCAGTTATCTCAGTTACATGTAATTAAGTCTCCCAAACGAAGTTTTTGTGAGACGTATTGATTTTTGCTCAGTTTCTTATTAAGTCGACCAAACAAGGTTAGACAACTAACTATTTTTTTTCACCGTTTCTTATTACGATTTTTCCGCTTCTTCTTGCCATCATCTGATCCTACAAAATTCTCAGAGACTGACTGCCAATCTTAACCAAACTTCATAGGAAGGTAGATCTCCAACATAGAGCTGCATTCGGGTGTTAAAATTTTTAAAATGACCACCAATATTGGTCACTTTAAACTTTAACCCCAGATTGCTTTATTGGATTAACTTGAAAATGATAAAATATTGCTAATTAAGTGTTATGACAAAAAATGTTCTTAGGTCATCACGGACATTTGTTACATTTGGACCGAAACTCGATTGTTAACCGTTCACGAGTTATGCCCCTTGAAAATTTTGTCACATCTTGGAAGTATGATTTTTTTAAACGGTAAGAGATAGAAACCTGGAACATTTTCCATTCAACTTTGATTTATAAATGCCAATGTCATTGGTCACTTTGAACTTTGACCAAAAACTTTTAATTTGATGAACTCATAAACCGCGTAAAAAAAGCAGATAACAAGTAAGGCGAAAATGTGCGTCTTCTTAAAATCTACATTTGATACATTGGGTCCATCACTATTTGACCAACAATTTTGGGCCTATGGACCAAAAACCAAGTTTTGATGTCTGATAATACAAAAATATCAAAATTGCATCATGAACAGTAAAATTTGGTTATGCTGTACACGTGTTTCAAGGAGTAACCTCTCATCAGCAGCATTAGAATCAAATAATATGGAAAGTATAATTCAAAAAATAGTCAGAAAGGAAGTACTCAATACCAAAAATACCGAAATAGGAAGCCAAATCCAGTGCTAAGGACACCTACCGAGTGCCGTACACGGAATGAAGCCGTAGTATTTTTAAGGGGTTAGAATTTTGATACAGACAGTAAATTTATATAAAACGCAAGGTAAATTTTCGTGCCAGACAAGTCTGACCATTGGACTGGTGAATACCCTCAGGGACCTCTGGTCCACCGGCAGTGGCATCGGTCCAATGGTTAAAAAATACAAAAATACCAAAATTCCATCAGGAACAGTAAAATTTGGTTATGCTGTACACGTGTTTCAAGGAGTAACCTCTCATCAGCAGCATTAGAATCAAATAATATGGAAAGTATAATCCAAAAAATAGTCAGGGAGGAAGTACTCAATACAAACAAATACCGAAATAGGAAGCCAAATCCAGTACTAAGGACATCTACCGAGTGCCGTACACGGAATGAAGCCGTAGTATTTTTAAGGGGTTAGAATTCTGATACAGACAGTAAATTTATATAAAACGCAAGGTAAATTTTCGTGCCAGACAAGTCTGACTATTGGACTGGTGAGTACCCTCGGGGACCTCTGGTCCACCGGCAGTGGCATCGGTATAATGGTTTAAAAATACAAAAATACCAAAATTCCATCATGAACAGTAAAATTTGGTTATGCTGTACACGTGTTTCAAGAAGTAACCTCTCATCAGCAGGAAATATGGAAAGTATCATCCAAAAAATAGTCGGAGAGGAAGTACTCGATACCAAAAATACCGAAATAGGAAGCCAAATCCAGTACTAAGGACATCTACCGAGTGCCGTACACGGAATGAAGCCGTAGTATTTTTAAGGGGTTAGAATTTTGATACAGACAGTAAATTTATATAAAACGCAAGGTAAATTTTCGTGCCAGACAAGTCTGACTATTGGACTGGTGAATACCCTCGTGTCCACCTCTGGTCCACCGGCAGTGGCATCGGTCCAAGGGTTTAAAAATACAAAAATACCAAAATTCCATCATGAACAGTAAAATTTGAGTATGCTGTACACGTGTTTCAAGGAGTAACCTCTCATCAGCAGCATTAGAATCAAATAATATGGAAAGTATAATCCAAAAAATAGTCAGAAAGGAAGTACTCAATATCAAAATATTACGTGTTTTTTTTTTTTTATATTATTATTTTGCCTATAGCTCAAATTCCATTGAAGATACAAAGAGATATACATACAAAAATGTTAAGGAGGCTATAACCTTCAAACTTAGGTTCAAGTTCAAAGTTCAAGGTCACAGCCAAAAACTTAATTTCACATCAAAGTTTCAATGAATGTACATATATTAAGCGAAGAATCTTGATCAATAACGAGGACATCCGGAAAAGACCTATCAACTGTTGTTCGAACAATTGACATACTAGATTTCCCAAAATGGGTGGTCCAAACTTGTATGTCTTTCAATGTAACATAAAAAAA
>MJUU01060790.1:593-11973 GCA_002080025.1 Modiolus philippinarum
CGGGTAAATTTGCATATTTCGGCCAAAAACCCGTCTCTTACCCGTATGGATTTTGAATTTCTGCACGGGTTTTCAACATAAGCAGGATATAGAATTGATTTTGTCAGACACGGTTATTAGTTGCAAGATTCCATGTGTAAACCGTGTCTTAGCCGGTTGGTTTATTTTGTACGGGTTAAGTATATATATACCATTTTAGGTAACATTTGTAATCATTTTGTTACATAATGAATTAAATGTTTAATAAATGGTCTATTTCTGGAATCATTTTTTCTTCATTTAAATTATGATGTCAAATAAATGGCTCAGCTAATTTNTAGGGATATAGATAGTATGCGATATGATGTAAATGTCATCTAGTACTCATTTGGCACAAATTTACTGCCAACATGCAACATTAGGAATGTGGATAGTATGCGATACGATGTACATGTCATCTAGTCCTCAAATTTGGTACAAATATACACTGTCAGAAACTAGCAAAAATGGGGATATCGATAGTATGGGATATGGTGTATATGCCATCTAATACTTAACTTTGGCATAAATTTACTGAAAACATGCAAAAATAGGGATATACATAGTATGCGATATTGTGTAAATGCCATCTAGTGCTCAAATTTAATGCAAATATACTGAAAATATGCACTAATAGGGATATCGATATTATGTGATATCATGTAAATGCCATCTAGTACTCAAATTTTGTACAAATATACTGAAAACATGCAACAATAGGGATATCGATAGTATGCGATATAGTGTAAATGCCATCTAGTACTCAAAATTGGTGCAAATATACTGAAAACATCCAACATTAGGGATATTGATAATATGCGATATGGTGAAAATGCAATCTAAAACTCAAATTTGCTGATAATATGCAACAATAGGGATATCGATAGTATGCGATATGATGTAAATGCCATCTAGTAAGTAAGTAAGTAATCTTTATTTAAAGTTGGATAAGCTATATACAATACAACAATACAAAATGAGCCCAAATCTAGTGTACTTGCAGTTTAAATTTAGTATAAATTTACCGAAAATATGCAACACTTCGCATTTGGATAGTATGGGAAATGATGTAAATGCCATCTATTACTCAAATTGAAACATTTACTGAAAATATGCAACAATAGGGATATAGAAATAGATTCTGTTTGACAGAAGAAATATCGAAATCATGTGTACAATGTACGTTGCACGTGTAATAAGATACGCAATGGTAGTGGACGCTGTACGATGATAACCCCTAATGTACGCTCGATAGAAAGAATACTTAATAAATAAGATGAGGGAAAAATTACCATCTTAAAAGCGAGAAAAAGCAACACGTGAAATAATATACGGCAGACGAAAATCTGTATCACCTTTTTTTTTTTATCCCGGGCGGGTTTTTTATTTACACGATTGTAAATAACAAGCTTCGTGGAAAGTATTCTAGATTTGAGACCGAAAAATGAGATCTCGACAAATTTTTATTGAAAATCTTCATTTTGTCCTGCAAAACAGCTGGGACTAATATTATTCCCAGTGCGAAAACGGGTAAAATTCATTAGTTGTATGCACCGGTCACTATAAAATATAAACTGCGTGTATAGTGTGTAAAGTGTATGGTGCATGGTGTATGGTGTATTGTGCATGGTGTATGGTACATGGTGTATGGTGTATGGTGCACGGTGTAAGGTATATGGTGTAATGGTGTATGGTGTGATGGTGTATGGTATATGGTGTAATGGTTCATTATGTATGGTGTAATGGTGCATGGTGTATGGTACAATGGTGTGATTGGTTGTGTTTTACTGTACAAGCACTGTACATCACCTGGAGTGGTTAAAAATTTGTCAATTGGCCCAGTTTGATCCTTGGCCTTGCTTTTGTGTTTGTTTTTATGTTTGTTTTTTTTTTTTGCTATTTGTCATCTGTATCTATTCCTGTATTTTCATGCATATGTACAATTTCTGCACTAAGACCTGAAGATTCAGCTGTTGGTATGTGCTGCTGTCCTACAACTGTGTTTTGTAGGATTGACTGTGAAAGCTGGGTATCCCCATGATCCTCATGATCATCAACAGTCTCTTCCCCGCTATCACTGTCAGAATTAATTGTGGTGTCAGTATCAGAATTTTGCGATTGATTTAGCTGACAATCTTTGGCTTGGTGTCCTGACTTTGTACATTTTAAACATTTCCAGCCATTTTGACATTGATCTTGTTTGTGACCAGTTTGGAGACATTTCCTACACTTAACATTAGGGTTTATTGCAATTTGGTCCTTATGATACAGCTTACAATAGTACTTCCCTATTTTGATAAATCTAGGGAGAGTTTCATTAGGCTTTTGTATGTAAAGTACCCTTATTTATCCCCATTAAAGCAGTTTGTCAACATTCCGTCCACTCTCAGACGTTCACGGTATATGTTTTGGACTTTTGGCTCTAGGGTGACTTTGAGGCTCTCAATAAATCTAACAATCTGTCCATCATCTGCAGACAATGGGATGTTTTTTATTCGGATTTTGAGATACTCTGGGCCATCATGATGTCCAGGGCCTTGATATAGCTTTACCTTTGGATTTCGAGAATATACATTTATAAGTTTCTTTCTGATCACAATACTTTTAGTGAGGAGAGCGTCTCTATCATTTTCATTGTCCAAATAAATACGCAATAGATTATTTACCCTTTGTAGACCTTTGAGTCTGTTGGCTTGAACAACTCGACCTATGATTTATATACTTCCTCATGTGTGAGGTAATCCTTAGGTTGAGGCTTGATGGACCCAAATAAGTCTTCCTCTAGAATAAAAACCGGTTTTACAGAACCCATGATATTGTCAGAGTTGACTGTGGTGTTATCGTTTACCGATTTTTTGACGGTCTCTGCAAAAGTGTCCGCCATTTTTCCTTTGTTTACACTTAAACTTGTGGTTTCAACTTGTATTTCACTCATTTTCCAGAAGAATAAATTCAATATATATTATCACAGAGACTTAATCAACAGTCAAAATTACGCTTCTTCATATAGAATTGTCTCTACAGAGTCGAAAATATCGAATTTTACACTTTCTGTATGGAGCAAAAAGATCCGTGGATACTATTCGGCCCCTTACACTCTTATCTTTTGTCTTTTGTCTTTTTATTGCTTCTTGTTTCTTTCTTTTTTTCTTTTTGTGTGTGTGTGTATGTGTGTGTGGTTTCCAGGCGAATTGAGGCATGTGATTGTGATTTTTTGCCATTATGCATGTTTCCTGTTATCTTTGCAATTTTGTTAGACATTAACAAAATGACAAAATTGAATTAAATATTGCAACTGTAAAACTCCAAAGTCAAAGAACACATTGCATTGTAATATTTCTTTTACGAGTTTTGTTCAAATCTGATTATTGTGTTACAAATATTCATCGAATACGTAATACTGCAAAACCATGCAGTGTATATGTAAGATCAAGAAATGTTCTCAAGGAACGGTTTCAATTGCCCTCTTATGAGGCTGTGCCGAGTGAAACAGACGTATCATATGATTTTAATTAGCTTGCTTTCGCCTTTGATTTCTTTCCCGCCCTTTGTGTGAAACACGAATTTATTTTTTGAGACAATTCTGTCCCTAATTGTAGCAGAGCGAGAACCAATTTTGTATACAGCTTATCACTTTTCTCATATGTAACTGATGATCAAAAAGGTTTTTCCGATACTAGAAAATGTCTTTCTCAGTATTCAACAATTTTCTTGTATCACACTTTCACACTATATAAATCAAACATAACTTTAATAGGTACTCCCTGGTACCAAATGTGAGAAAGAATTTTTGAAAGTAGTTACCATTGTTAGTTCTTATTAAGATGTCTGTAGTGCCTTCAAGTGGAAAATATAAGGACGAAATGTTGCCTTCATCGGTTTTCATCTTTGCACATAGACAACGAATCTTTTTAATGGAATTTAGTCGCAAGATCTGTAAAACAAAGAATTCTGTTTTAACGGAATGTATTTTGTATATTTACGCAATGTAGACACATGTGTACCTTTTCCAATGTATAAAGAACAGCTTCGATTATTGTCGTATATATATCTTCATTAATCTGCAATAAGAAGTTTTTTTCAAAATGTTAGGATGTATGCTCTGCAATTTGAAATAAATAGGATTGAATCAATGTCATTTTTGTAAGAAAACTGAAAAAGAAATAATTTACATAAAAATTATAGGCCCCTGTTCTCGTTTTTTTGAGATATAAATGTAAGTGATTTAAGTATATGTATATGAAGACGAATTCCGTGTCAAAATAGACCAGCAAAACTTTTTTAACGGCTCTCGCTCAATGTCATCTCGATTATTCTTGCTCTTCTTCTAAAAATAAACCGATCACTTCCGATTTAGAAAAAACAAACACTGTTTATGTATTTTCAACATTCCCAATATGGTACAAAGTATGATAACTAGGGACTTTCTAAGGACTGTTACCTTTGACTTTAACCTAAATTGAAATGTAATTAATATTTAAAGCAATCAGTAAGAAGAGATGTTAAAAATTCAACAAGATCAGTGGCCAGGGTCCTTTTATTGAAAAAAACCTAGTATCCAAAACGGAGAGAACTGATGGCTAATCAGTTGTATTCGAAAAAAGATTAACTAATTATTCGGTATGGTTTTATGCAGCATAAACATTTTTTGAAATACAAAAAATACCGAAATTACATAAAAAAAAACAGTAAATTTCGTTATGCTGTACACGTGTTTCAAGGAGTTACCTCTCATCAGCAGACTTAAAATCAAATAATATCGAAAGCCATAATCCAAAGGTTGGAACAAAAGAAGCACTCATTACCAAATAAATCGAAATAGGAAGCCAAATCCAGTACCAAGGACATCTACCGAGTGCCATACACTGAATGAAGAATCTGTATTTTTAAGGGGTTTGAATTTTGATAAAAACAGTAAATTTCTATAACACGCAAGGTTAAATTTTCATGTCAGACAAGTCTAACTATCGGGCTGGTGAATACCCTCGGGGACCCCTGGTCCACCAGCAGTGGCATCGGCCCAATGGTTCAAAATACAAAAAATACCGAAATTGCATAAAAAACAGTAAATTTCGTTATGCTGTTCATGTGTTTAAAGGAGTTACCTCTCATCAGCAGCATTAAAATCAAATAATTTGGAAAGCCATAATCCAAAAGCTGTATCAAAAGAAGCACTCATTACCAAATAAATCGAAATAGGAAGCCAAATCCAAATCCAAATCCAAAATTGAAATTATGGATTCCTGTTTGGGTTCTAGTGCTGCTGATGGGGAACTAAAATTACTGCAGTTGGAGTAAACATGTGTTATCGTCTCATGTTCATTTACCCCATATCCTTTCGTAAATTATTTAATACAGGAGTTAGTATTTTAATGTAGTGTGGAGTTGGTAAAACAATTCCCCTCAGAGATGTATGCTATTTATTTTTCTTGGATATGTTGTACTTGTACATGAAATAATATCTCATCTGTGCACTTTGCTAAATTACTGTTATCTAAATTTATGTAAATTCTTAAACCTAAGGTTTAACTCTCTTTATCGTAGTTTTGTCCTAAGCAATTTTTTATATAAATAACAAAATACCGAAGTAACCGTCAATTCATTTTCTGCATATGCACATTTCGACAAATTATGTCTCATCAGTGCAGATTAAAACCAAAACATTTGGAAGTCCATTGACCAAAAATCATGTTAAATCTGACTGAGAACAAATAATCAAAAGGATCTAAATAAATAAGCGAAATTTCAGCTAAGGACAGAGCTATGCATGAGGGAGATACTCCTTAGTTTTAAACAAAATTTCGTTAATTTTAGATTTTGCAAGTTTCAATACAATCGGTTTTCGGGTCAGCACCGAAGTACTGACTACTGGGTTGGTGAATACCCTCGGGGACTAACAGTCCACCCGCAGAGGCATCGGCCCAGTGGTAATAAATAACAAAATACCGAAGTTACCGTCAATCTTTTTTCTGCATATGCGCATTTCGACAAATTGTGTCTCATCAGTGCAGATTAAAACCAAACATTTGGAAGTCCATTAACCAAAAAACATGTTAAATCTGATAGAGAACAAATAATCAAAAGGATCTAAATAGAAAAATCAAATTTCAGCTTAGGACAGAGCTATGCATGCAACTGATTATTCGGTTTTTGTTTGGTTTTATGCACCATAAACACTTGAAATTATGGTGCTGCTGATGAATTAATTTCCGAAATGGCCATACAGCTCATTAAAATTATTGCAGTTGGAGTTAACATATGTGTTATCGTCTCAGGTTCATTTACCCCATATCATTTCGTACGATATTACGGTAAGTCTGTCAAATATAAATATTTGGACTTTTATATCGTATTGCATGGCAAAATCAGTATGTCACATCTTGTATTACACAATTTTGCCGAGTGAACGGAAAAAAAATCCTCAGTTGTCTACTGCTCAAACTGTCTGATAATAGCAGTCAACATTTATCAAAAATGGGAGAAAGAAGGAATAGATAACAGTTGCAATAAAAAACGCACCAGGATGAGAAACTAAATATGATGAGTACAAAAGACAATGTCACAACTACTGTTAACGATTGATTAATCATTTCATCAAGGTTTATAATTTGTTTTACAATTTGGATATTACAGCATTCCATGTTTGGTGTATATTTTTAAATGAAGCATTGTAATTTATCGTGATATTGTTATAAAACACATAAATTCTGCTAGTTATAGATTTCAATATCATAATTATAATGAATCAATGAACTTGATCATAGCAAATCCTCAGTATCTAATACTTGTTGTGGATTTTGAATTTCCTAACGTATTTTGTAGCATTAAAGAGCACGCAAATGTAGAAGATCGTTCGTTCCTTCAATAAAGTTTGCTAAAAAGGGTTGGAGGCCATCATCCTTGCCAATATATTGCATCACAGAGATGTAAAAAAACAAAATACCTCCATATTTTAGGGACACGTCAGTTACAATTATTTCATATACCTATTCTTCACCAAAAGCATCTACAATTTTCAACCATAAACGTGTATTACAAAGTCTTACTACTACTGACCTCAAGTTTAAACCATCCAAAAGTTCTTGTTTGAATTCACCTACAGATATAGTCCCAGTGGTAACGTCAAAACGGAAGACTTGAATATCATTGAAAACCCGTCTCTCAGTGATATCTTTGCAAATGAACCGAAATTAAATGAACCGCAATCCATCAACTGGGAGAAAATTTTAAACCCCTAATTGATGTTGTAAAGGACTTTGCCAGAAAATAGATTGAACTTGAACGACATTCGGATCTGGATTCTCTTTCGGAGTGGATTAAGACTGTGAGGTACATGATTCTATCACTAATCAGTGGGCTTAGAGGGACAATGAGAACTAAAGCATCATACATTTTCCAATTGCAAACAAGCTGATGTTGCAAGGTACTTGTTCTCCATTTATGACAAATGTGTCTTTCTTCCGGCAGATATGTCTCCTAGTAACATTATATTATTTTGTAAAACTCATTGCACCGATTGTTTAAAGAAATAGGCATTAGCAATACCCAGGGCAATACAACCTACACAGGTACTACCCTGTCTAAGGAGGAGGATTACAGAACCATAAATCTGATTTGTTTTCCTTTGGAATTTCGACCAAAGATGAAGACATTCCTTGTAATTGGTATCATAATGACACAAATGCCCTTATAAATAACGAAAAATCGCTGTAGCTGCAAACCCATTTCCAAGTTTTTAACCTCTATCTTCACAGCCGTAAAAGAGGGCCTACAAAATATTATGATACTAACTTTTTAAAGAAGTGGTGTTAATGAAATTTGGATATTAAAACCTTTAAAAATCATTATCAAACTGCCACAGCTTTATTTTCATTACTTCTCCAACCTTTATACCATCATTCCTCATGAACAACTTCAATCCTGGCTGAAAGACTTAAATCAAAGATATTTCTCCCGTAAGAACGACGAACAAAGATTCAAGTACATTATTAGGCATTAGGCAGAGAACAAGCACACTCTGTGAAATATGACTCATAGGAAGAAGTGATTAAAATGTTAGAGTTTCAGGTCGATAATATATTTGTTCAGTTTGTAAGACTTATTTATCAACAGACTATCGGAATATTAAAGGTCACAAACTGTGCACCTCTTCAGCCAATCTATTTCTCCATTCATACATGTATGAGGCTGAATTCATCGAGCGGCTTCTTAAAAATAAACTGATAAAAACTATTGCAGCTTCCATTATATAGGTGACATTGTTTCTCTAAACAACTCTCGCTTTGGTGATTTTCTTCATCTTATCTATCCTATCTAATTAGAATTATATCTACAATTTGTTCCTTCCAGTCACTGCTTGGTTGATACAACAACATCCTATTCTACGTTCTGTTCTGATGACCCTTTTCGAAATCTTCTGGTTTTATACTAAGTTCAATGCTTCAAAAATTGTGGAATTTGCAATATGATTGGTTGATTTAAAGGTTATCAGAAAAGAAAATAGAATGTGATGTTGTTAGATCTAAATGTACCATACAGGGAGTGTAAGGAAAAATTGGTATATCTCCTTTAAATTAGACTGCTTATCTATCCAAAAATGCCCAAAATTAAGGATACTACATAAACTTCCAAATGGACCTCTTTTCTTGACCTTCATCATGAAATTGACAACAAAGCTACACTATAAAATTAGCTGTGTGAAAAATGAGATGACTTCACGTTTCCAATAGTTAGCTCTTTTCTTTTTAGCAACATTCCAAAAGTGCCAGGAGACAGTTTACACATCCCAACTCATTCGCTACTCAAGGACCTGTTGTCGATACAGTGCCTATCTTGATAGAGCTCGGTTGCTCCCAAATAGGCTACTTGAACAAGTGTGTGTTACCCATAACTTGCAGTCATGATCATCACTACAGAAGTGTTACGGTCGATATCACGATCTTGTGGACCGCTATTTCCTAGATTACATCAGATTTTTCCCTTTACAGCTAAGTTTATGCTTTTTGCGCCAAAGGTTTGACTTTTTACCGAAGTTGACATGTTCAACATGGCGGGTGTCTTATAAGAAGCAGGATATGCTTACTGTACCAATGCACGTGATCTCACCCGTGCTTTTTTGGGGGTCTGTTCTGTTCATCTGTATGAGTTTCTTCATTTTTCTTTCCTGTTCCGTAGTTATGTGGTGTCCTTGTTTCTTGGTGTTTCAGATTTTGGCCTTGTCCGTGATTTGTTCTTTTTTAGACTGACGGTTCCGTTCTAACTTACTTTATAAAAACATATTTGGTCAAATTTCATCTTATTTTTACGGTAGGATTGTGTAAACATAATTTAAAAGACACTTAATTTGCAAATGAATGCAAGAAATGTCTTTCATAGTCAATGTCATGTCTTGTTCACACTAGTCATTCGGCTAATCGGGTCAATTGTCCGTTGATTTTGTTTAACATGCGGTTACAACGACGATGAGTTCGTTGATTGGAGTCGGCTACGGGTCAGTTGAGAGTAAATTCCAATTTTTGTCCGGAAATTTTCCGATTAAGTCGATTTTTAGGTAACAAAAAATCGTCGTCATACAAAACGCGTTTGTCTACCAGTGTAATAGCAATCCTGCTGGCATTTACTGTCATTGTTTTTAAAATACGTTTCAATACATGGTCAGAAAACTTAAAGGCGATGATGTACCCTTCAGCAAATTCAATATTAAATTTGACAAGTATCAGTCAGAAAAAATTATTTGTTTGAAAAACATCGTATATTTTTATACTAGAAATTAAAACTAATTCTGCTTAACAACACTATAGGTATTCCAATGTTCTGTATTCATTTTAAAGGGTTTAAATTGTGTTATTTTAAAAAATTACATATTTTTGTCCGTTAATGCGTTGGCTACAATTAAAAAGACAGTTAATGAGTTTGTAGCCGGCAATGTTTTTTTATCAAAATGATGATAATCTCATTACCGTTTGCAAATCTTAGATGTTTACATAACAAGATGAAGCCAAGGACCTGATATAGGCCGAGGACAGATAACCAGAACGATTTGCAAAAGGTAAAGTATATAATGGGTTTATTACAAAGATTAACGGTCGATAATAGACATTCATAAGCCTATATTATCTTTGGCTTGTAAAGGCAATTTGCTTAGGAAGATGGTTATTTATATTTACTTTCATTTGTATAAAAGATGCAATATTTTAAATGATATGCTTGCTAAGTTTGTGATAATTAAATATTCTATACAGTACTTGTAAAATTCAACTATGAAGTACTTAAAACTTCTTGATATCTCGATGATTGTAATTAAAGTCTTACCCTGGACTGTAATTGTATAAACATACCCGATGTTTAGCGCGTATTTGATTCCCGAAGATATATTATATTTTAAATCAATCTGTATGAGGATGGTCCACAGTAGCTACACATAAAAAGTACCAAGTAAGTATTTATAGAATAAGTAATTTTTAACAAATTTTTCATCGATCGACCAAAAAAATCACTAAAGTACGTAGTCAACAATTTGATCATCGCATATTTTGATACAACAGAAATATCTGCTTTCCCTTATTCGGTGCTTTATCTGGAAATTTGCAATACGAGAAGTATCCCCTTTTATATAGCTCTCTCCTTTGCTGTTTCTAATTGCCATTTAGATCTTTTTGGTTATTTGTGCTTTTTCCTATTACAAATTCTTGATTTATGGTTTTCCAAATATTTAAATTTTATCTGCACTGAAGAGACATAAGTTAACTAATAAACCAAGGTTAAGGGAGATCGGGATGTTATGTGGTAGAAACGACCAATAAATTATTGTAAATTGTAAAGTCAGCAAAGATAAAACAAAATTGGCTCAAATTAACTTTTTAATCAGACAACAAATAATAATTTTACAAATTAAATACAATATATGACTTATCTGACAATAATGAAGTCCAAGTAATAGTCCAAATGAATAGTTCACTTAATTCCACCAATAAAAGTCCATAGAATAATCCTTGTAATCCTCACTAAATAGTTGATAATAGATTCACAATAATTGATGTCGATTTCCAATACAAAAGATGCGCGTGATAATGCTATATAAACTTATTAATCCTGTATAAACTTAATAAACTGACTGACTTCACCCTTTTCTGCTACCTTATATAAATACATTTATTATTTCTAGAAAAATCTATCCACAAGATATAACTAGAACATTCTAATCAACTATAATCACATGACTAAAATGATTATGTAAGGAAAACATCTAGATAATTCTATGTGTCAAATATTAAATTTAAATTCTAGAAATTTCCATATGTTATAAGGTGTAATAACCTTGACCATTGTTTATTGTGAACAAGTTACATAACTAGGCCAAACA
>MJUU01060790.1:17461-64714 GCA_002080025.1 Modiolus philippinarum
CAACGCTCGGTGAGATTCGTTTCGCCGGTAATTTTTCAATTTACCTGTATCAGTCATCCGTCACCGATCATCCGTGCATAATTAATTAGTTTTCTTTCTGTTCGTCATCCGTCATGATTCAAGACTCAAGAGTCGCATCATTCATTAGTCATCAGTTAATTTTACTATCCGTCAGCCGTCAAAAGTCATGATTCAGCGATCATTCAGCGATCACTCACCAGTCAACGATCAGTCAAAATGGAATGTTGACTGATCCAGGGACTGTATGCAGATGATCTGTACTGTTTAATGCCTAATTCATACATTACTTGTTGGAAAATGCCTGACATAAAGTTTGAACCTTGGTCTGATTGTATAGATGTAGGTAGGCCAAACAAAGCAAAAAATTTAGTTAAAGCCCTAACTTTGGTCTTGGTCTTTATATTTCTTAAAGGAATAGCTTCAGGGAACCTTGTGGATGAACACATAATAGTTAACATGTACTGATAACCAGATTTTGTTTTTGGTAAAGGTCCTACACAATCTATTAATATTCTACTAAAAGGCTCCTCAAAGGCAGGTATTGGTTGAAGAGGTGCTTTTGGAATAACTTGGTTTGGTTTCCCTACTAACTGACATGTATGACAAGACTTGCAGTTATTGGACACATCTTTTCTAAGATTAGGCCAAGAAAAATAATTAAAAATTTTGTTGTAAGTCTTATTAATACCTAGTTGTCCTGACATGGGAGTATCATGGACCATGCTTAATATCTAAGCTCTATACACCTTTGGTACTACAATTTGATTCTTTACTGCCCATTCTGCATCAGCAGATACATCAGAAGTTCTCCATTTACGCATAAGAATACCATTCTTAGAAAAATAAGTGACAGGTTCTTTCAAAGACTCACTTTCATCAACAGCTCGATTGAAAAGACATGAAATTTCAGGGTCTTTATGTTGCTCACTGCTAAACGTAGACATAGAAAAACCATCACCTTGAACCAATGAACTATCAAAAACTCCAAGGGCTTGCTGGTTTTGACACCAACATCACTAAGCTGACTCATAAATGTATCCGACAAATCAAAACCATCAGTGCTATTTTCATCAACTTTCTGAAATTCCACACATTTCTTTTTCATAGCACGAGTAACTGCACAGGCAAGATACAACCCAGAAAACTCCTGTTCAGCAGAATCAGGAACTTGATCAAAAGAAGGCTTGTCTGTCACAATAGGATTTCTTAGAACTTTATTCCCAGCTAAATCATTACCAAGAAGAAGTTGAACACCTTCAAAGGGCAATGATGACTTAATACCTAAGGTCACAGGTCCAGAAACAATATCTGAAGACAAATAAACATTATGGAGAGGAATAGCAGTATAACCACTAGAATCTACCCCTTTAATAAGAACATTTCTACCAGTACTAGAAACATCATCAAACGGCGGTGTTTCCGCCAACAAAAGAGACTGAGAGGCTCCAGTATCTCTTTGAATTCGAATAGAGGAACTTTACAAAAAGCACTCGAAAGCGACACAAAACCATCACTAATAAATGGTTCAAAAATCTCCATAATGGGACTAGATGGGGATTTGACCTCGACCTTACTAACAGGATCAGAAACAGACTTAACCTCAGAAAATGAACTATGCATTTCTGTATCAAAATGAGGCAAACATTGCGACGACTCAACAAAACCATTGGGTTTAACTTCACTTTCCTTTCTTTGCCTTAACCTATAACAGTCAGATATTAAATGGCCTTCCTTCTTACAATAATTACACGAAATCGACTTAAATGGCCTCTGTGACTGTGAGGGGGGTAGGACTTGGACATGTTAATAACTGGACGTTGCCTACTATTTACATCATTTGAATGTTTGGGTGAAAAATTTGTGGAATTGTTATTTCTGAAAAATTTCTGTGGTTTATTAAAAAATTGTGTTTTTATGTGTAAATGAAAAAACCCTCAGCTAAACGTGCAGCAATTTCCAAAGTTTCAGCTTTTTGTTCATCAATAAAAGTTTTAATGTCAGTATTAATACACCTTTTAAATACTTCAATTAAAACTAGCTGACGTAATTTCTCATAATTGTTATTTATTTTCTTTGATGAACACCAACGATCAAATAGTTGTTCGTTTGTTCTAGCAAACTCTACATAAGTTTGGTCACTTTGTTTTTCTGCATTCCTTAATATTTGGCGGTAAGCTTCAGGGACCAGTTCATAGGCTTTAAGAATCAACTCTTTTACAGTGTCATAATCTGAAGCCTGTTCTACTTACAACTGAGTGTAAATTTCCCTGCCCTTACCAATCAACACACTTTGTAATTACATTGACCAATTATGTTTTGGCCACTTTAAATTCTGAGCTATTTTTTTCAAAATGCAGAAAATATTTGCCAACATCCTTTTCTTGAAAAGGAGGGACCAACCTGATATTTTTAGCAACATCAAATTCTGAGAATTCTGAGAAAGGTGTTGATTCTTTTCGGGTAATTCTAGTTTTTTCAGTTCTAATTGAAAATTAAGCTCTCTTTCTTTTTCTGCCGGTCTTTCCTCTTTTTCTAATTCTAATTTTCTTTCTCTTTCCTGTCTCTCTATTTCTAATTTTCTTTGCTCTCTTTCTAATTCTAATTTTCTAATTTCTAANCAAAATAATCTTCTTCAACCAAATAATTTGCAATCACATTTTGAATTTCAAATTTTCTCATTCCAGATTTGACGTTAAATTTCAAATGTGGTCCTAAAATAATTAATTCATCCTTTTTAAGCTTCTCAAAATTCTCCACCTGACACGTAGACATGAATTGTTCTGGATCAAATGACATTTTGTAAAAAGTTTTATTGCTGACGTTTTAAACAAAAATATAATAATTTCTTTCTTAAACAATTTCTAAAATCCCGGACGGGTCCCCAATTTCGGTTATGTGGTAGAAACGACCAATAAATTATTGTAAATTATAAAGTCAGCAAAGATAAAACAAAATTGGCTCAAATTAACTTTTTAATCAGACAACAAATAATAATTTTACAAATTAAATACAATATATGACTTATCTGACAATAATGAATTCCAAGTAATAGTACAAATGAATAGTTCACTTAATTCCACCAATAAATGTCCAATAGAATAATCCTTGTAATCCTCACTAAATAGTTGATAATAGATTTACAATAATTGATGTCGATTTCCAATACGAAAAATGTGCGTGATAATGCTATATAAACTAATTAATCCTGTATAAACTTATTAAACTGACTGACTTCACCCTTTTCTGCTACCTTATATAAATACATTTATTATTTCTAGAAAAATCTATCCACAAGATATAACTAGAACATTCTAATCAACTAATAATCACATGAATAAAATGATCATGTAAGGAAAACATCTAGAAAATTCTATGTGTTAAATATTAGATTTAAATTCTAGAAATTTCCATATGTTCTAAGGTGTAATAACCTTGACCATTGTTTATTGTAAATAGGCCAAACAAATTACATAATATTAAGGCCGTACAAAATAAAAACAATGAATAAAATGCATTATAGAATATTTCAACATTTAATTACCTATAACAGGGAAACCGGTGCGGGATAAAGGAGACATAGCCGAGAAAAGAAGCAAGAGGGCAAGAAAGGGGAAAAGAGGAAAATGGAATGGAATGGATTTCAGGAGAAAGGGCGGGAGACAGGAAAAGAACGGAAGAAAGGCACCATCCGATCTATCCCTTTTTATGTAGAAAATAAATAAACATTTACTTCGGTCTTTTGTTTAGTCTTGTTTATATTTCACATGCAAAATATATTTAACATTCAAAATACAATGTATATTTAATATGCAAAATATTTACAAAGAGTGTAAATAATTACTGGTATTCAAAAGTAAAAATGAAAAGTTTATGAGACCTTGCATGGAAACTGTAGAACGATAGATAATTATAGATAAATGTAAAGTTGTATTGTATCTAGTTTTATATTCACTGTGCTTCAAAGAGTCAAAAAAGCAAACCCCAGAAAACAAAAGTAAATGTTGTTATAGATAACAGGGCAAATGTGTGTGCAAGAAATAAAAAAAAGTTTCAGGACCCTTACTCCCTTGTTCCCTGTAGAACATATCTTTTCCAAGTTCGCAATTTATCCAAGATGTTCACCATTAATGATAATAGTTGAACTCTATGGGAACACATATTCACAGATCTCCTCTGAGTAGAAGCCGCCAGTTCGGTGTACGCTTGACAACAGTAGTCTTTGGATTGTCCCCTGTAAACATAGTTTGTTCTTTAACCAAGATTGCAGATATTGTGAAGCATAGATTCTTATTGGACCATATAATAAAGACATTCCCTGTTCTCATTGGATGTTTTTGAATATGAGTCCTAGTCAAAAGAGGGAAAAAATCCATTATGGTGACCACAAGAAAATAATGTTGGACCCAATGGAAATACTTCAAATGTTTTACATCTATGAAAAAATAGAAATAGAAATAAATTTAATCACAATTTCATCACAATGGCTGTTCAGAAACTTATTCAAAATTGTTGCCATTGGAAGGCATACTTTATAATGACAACGTCTGTAGCCCAATTAGAACATGAAAACAAAATACCGAAGTTACTGTGAATGACATTTCTGCATAACGCCATTTCAACAACTCATGTCTCTTCAGTACAGATCAAATCAAAACAGTTTACAAACAATAAACCGAAATAAGTCTCAAAACTGATTGAGAAAAACAAATCACTAAAGGGATCTAATTACAGAAGCCCAAATTATCTAAGGGCAAGGCTATGTCAGAGGCAGATACTCCAGAGAAGATTCCAAAAAAGTCTGCTTTTGTCAACATCTGAGCAATTTATTCGAAATTGTACCCTTCACAAATCATACAAAATAGGTCAACAGCTCATACGAGATTACCACCAACAGGAGAAAAATATCAAAAGACTCTCAAAGATTTGTACTCTTCTCTTGGATCATAGCTGACACAGACAACACTTTCAAAGATGGCTATTTCGACAGTTTTTCTTTTCAGATCAGATCAAATCCAAATACTAATACCATAAAACCAGAGATGTATAAAATCGGTACAATGAATATTTCAAGTAGATAGTTCACAAAAATATACATGAAAACGACCAATGATAATAATTAATAACCCATATGTGTCGACTTTGTTTGCGAAAATGACACAGTAACTATCAAATTCATTGAAGGGCTTCTTCAAAAAAAGACAAAAACTGGCCTAGTCCTTTAATTTCAGCTTCCGTTATATAGATGCTATTTTATCACTAAACAACCCTCGCTTTGGAGATTTTCTTCATCTTATGTATCTAAAAGAGCTTGAAATTAAAGATACAACAGATACTTCCACATCGGCCTCGTTCCTCGTTCCTTGACCTTCATCTTGAAATTGACAACAGATGTACATTACAAACTAGGTTGTATGACAAACGCGATGACTTCACTTTTCCAATAGTCAACTTCCTTTTTCGTTGTAGCAACATTCCAAAAGCACCAGCATATGGAGTTTACATCTCACAACTCATTCGCTACTCAAGGGCGTATGGTCGTTACAGTGACTGCCTTGATAGAGCACAGTTGCTTACAAATAGATTACTTAAGCATTGGTACAATACCAAAATCTTAGAGTCACCACTACAGAAGTTTTACGGCCGACTTCGCGATCGTGTGGATCGTTATGGGATATATGTTTCCCTGATGACAACAGATCTTTCCCTTAACAACTAAAGTTTGTTTTTCTTCCTTTGGATTTGACGTTACTACCGGAGTTGACATGATCAACACGGTGGGTGTCTTATAAGAGGCAGGCTTACTCTACCGGTACATCTGATCTCACCAATGGTTTTTATTGGGTCAATGTTGTTCATCTGCATGTGTGTCTTCATTTTTCTTTTTTTCCCCGTACTCAAGTGGTGTCCTTGTTTCTTAGTGTTTCCGATGTTGCCTGTGTCCATGGATTGTTCATTCTTTTGATTGACGGTTCAATTCTCGCTTACTTTACTCTCAACGGTCCGAATTAACTGACTGAGTTTCGGGGGAATACCCATTAACGGACCGCGTTTTCAATAACCGCATGTTAAACAAAATCAACGGACAATTGACCCGATTAGCTGAATGACTAGTGTGTTGTTACAACTTATGTTAAAAATATTCATATAAACAATGAAAGGATATGTATGTTTGTAAAGACCTTGAGAAATAGATAAGAGGCACGTTTTGGTTGCCATGAACAAAAAATCACTTTTAATTTTAAAAACATTGTTATCAACATTTGGTTGCTATGGACTTTTATGAAAATAGCGTTGATGCTTCGGAATATGACATTAAACCTTGATCCTAAAGTGTAGAGCATTTTCAACCTCGAATTTAAAAATGTGAAATATTCAACCATCTCGATATTATAAATGTATGTAATAAACTGGAAACAATGTTAGAGACTATATATTGAAAGACTTAAATCCCCAAAAATGTTAGAGACCTGAAAGAGAACAAACAACCCATCGGGTATAAATGGACGGCCAAAATCAGCTAAGGGCAGAGTTATGAATAAGGGAGATCTCCTTAGATTTTAACAATATTTCAAAATTTTATATATCCCCAATTTTCAGATTAAAATCGACTTTTGTTATGAATAATTTGCTCAATTGAAGTTACTAAATCTCCAGTACTGTTTTTGTCAAACGTAGTGCTTCCGACACTGTTTGACCATAAAAATCAAAATAATATTAATATTTTCGCAGAAGAAAATTTAAGGCTTTCGGTAATAACGACTTTTCTCCATTTTTTCAAATTGATGCTGAAGGAAGTAACTACTTGAAACATGTGTACAATATTAGAAAATTTACTGTTTATTATAAAGATTTGGTAGATTTGTATCTTCTCCAGTATAACATACATAATCTTATCTATTTTTTTAACATATAGTAGTTATATCTCATATTGTACATAAGTTACATTTGTAGTGTAAATAAGACAAGCTTCAAGATTAACTACAGCCCATTTTAATAATACATGCAATCGCAGTACTAACTACAACTGCTCACAATAATTTTGTTTTTCGCTGCTACTGTTCCTTAGTGACTGATTATTGTCACCGGGTTGTAAATTCTAATAAAACTCTCCTTGAGTGGCAAACCAAGGCTTAAAAAAATTCTCATGAGATCACTAAAAAGATCTTTCAAAGAAATCAGTACGTTGTTGAAAAATTTGAAGTTTCGGTTCAAACTGTGAATCAAAATTTACTTTTTACTTAGCTTAGTACTGAGATGAACATTAATCTAAATCAACAGTAGTGTCGGTATTTTGTTATTTTTAACCGTATAGGACCTCTAAATAGCCTTTACTGTTGAGTTACTATAGAATAATGTTAGCTTTTGTCATGCCATAAAATTGGTTTAACCCACCATTTCTTTTGAATTGCCTGTACCAAGTCAGGAGCATGATTGTAGTTGACAAGCGCACAATAAAGATGGTTAAACCCACTATTTCATTTAAAATGCCTGTACAGAGTCCGGACTATTGCGGTTAACAGATTTTCCGGTAGCTTTACGCCTACTCTGTCTATTTGTCCTTTGGGTTTCGGCTCTGGACAGATAATTGTGTTATAACCCCAATATATGAGGTGTGTATGGATGCTCAAAAGGGTTTGTTTTGTAATTTTGGTAAAAATAATAATGTTAAAAATATCTCAAAATATATCCATTTGTCTTTATACATCACCTAACGAGTACCGGAACAAGTAAGGAGAAAGGCTCGACTAGAAACATCGAATATACTGTAAACGTAATATGAGCAGGTACAACCTGAAGATGCGAGCGGAGCTAACTACATCGGCACATTAATATTGAAGCCACGTGATTGAAGCAAAAAGAGAGAAAAGGGGACCGGAATATAATATTCTAAAATCAAAAATGATAAAATGGATACCAAAAGTAATACAAACAAAAAGGAATAAAAATGCCACAAATAAAACACTAGCAGTAACAACCGTGTCCCCGCAAATACCAAAGGTATGGATATCAAAACAAAAAGAGAAAAAAATTCTTAAATCAAAAATGATAAAGAGGATACCAATACAAACAAAAATGACTAAGATCGCCACAAATAAAACACTAGCAGTAAGAACCGTACCCCCTGTGCCGGAGGTATCATTAGAAGCTTTAGAGTATCTATAGGCATGATTTGCTCCAAATGTGGGTTCAGTCATACTGCGAATGAAGTCCAGTGTTGTCATAGTCTGGAGTAATAGAAAGGGCTGCACAGCTCTTTAAGAGCCTGGAGCCTCGAATGTCTTGAAGTTTGAACCCAGAGCCCTAGTGATGAAGTCCGGAACATTTGTGTTGTAGACTGGAGCCTCACGTGCAAAGAAAAGGCTTGGGCTCGGAGCCCGGGTTATTCCACAAATAGACAATGACGATAAGTTTGATTATAAACGCTGGATCTGCTTAAAATGTCAATTCTTATTCAAATAGAAACTAGGTCCCTCTTCTTCTTTCCGATGAGGTCAGACCACTGTTGTGGACTTTCGTACTTGAGCATATATTCCAAGGGGGCTTATGTACAGGTAAAGTGTAGAATTATGTACAGGTTAAGTGCAGAATTATGTACAGGTAAAGTGCAAAAATATGTACATGGGCTGTTAAAAATGATAATCAGTTGATCAAGAGTCTGATGTTGGTAGACTGGATCTGTGACTTAGAGCAGTCTAGAGATGTTGGACTGCTTATGATGGTAAACAGATGCCATCAGCGAAGAAGGACTTCTGGTAGATAAGTGAATACGATCTTGCATATGAAACCATAAAGGTGATCTAGATGAGATCGGCTGGTACCAGAATCTGAGATGTTATGCCAACAACTGTTCAGCACACGATACATCACACATGGTCTATTTTTTGTTCAGAGAAAATCTACTATGAATGTGTTTTCAAAATAGGTCTAATGTAAAGCTATGTTCACCGATGGTGGTCATCTTGAATGGAGTGCGGAGTGCGGACAATTTTGAAAAAGAATCGCCCGAGGACAATTATGACCAAGTTTGGTTACAATTGGCGAATTGCAGGTGGTTTCATGGAGGAGTAGATTTTTAAATGAAAAGTTTAAGACGGACGAACGAATGCAAGCCAAGTGACGGTAAAAACTGACCCGGACTTTAGCAGGATGAGCAAAAAATCGGGAAGTTCACTTTTGGAAAGTTGAAATTATCACCCTTGTCGTAGTGTTTTGTTTTCAGATATTCAGAGTTTTGAATCTTTATAAGTCCAGGTATGCCTGAAAATTGCTGATCAGTGGGCGTCTCTTTAATTCGTATACGCGAAAAAGTTTATCAAAATGCCACAACGTTTTGCAAAACCGTTCTTTCAAGGTTCTGGTTTTGCTACTAGAAGAGTTGGATAAAAAGATCGAAAAATTACAGCCACTCCCACCTTGCCGTACAGCATTAATTTGATGAACATCTCACATCGACCCTTTATCCTTTTCAATAAAACAATCAAGCCTATTGATTTTATTCTTGCAATCCAGTGTATAAATCGTATTAATCGGATAAGGGGAAGGTTTCATATTCGGGCCGGAACAGTAATTTTACAGCTTCTCCTTTGTGACGTCATAATTGACTGACAGGACTGTGTAAAACGTCATATGTTGTCAACATTGCCACGAATAAGCTCCCTTTTCATGACGTCATCTAGGTTTGTGTATTTCCTTAGATACGAAGTATGGAAAATAAATAGACAAAAAATGCTACGAAAAAACTTCACCATTCATTTATTTAAATATTTTGCAAAGTTATTTTATTGAAAAGTTGCAGAAATCGTTTGAAATGTATTACGGATCTTTTGTTTTTTTCGTGCACGCGCAAGATGGCCGCTTGACCGGAACGGGAAGTAAATGTAGTTGTACTCCCTGGACGAAAATTTTAAGCATGATCATATATATTTATTTTTCTTTATTTTGATTATTTTCTTATTTCCATACACGATACCATAAGTGCAAGCTTCTCTCGCAAATTAATTTTCGCGGATGCTTTGTTTCGCGGTTTATGAAAGATTGACATATTTGCAGGTATCAATTTTCACGGTTTTCAATGTTAAAAAGGCTTTTTCTACACAATAACTCATTTTCACTGGTATTATTTTTCGCGTTCCAGAGCCAACCGGGAAAATTAGTACACCGCGAAAATTAATACGTTTACAGTATACAAATGTGACCACATCAGTTTTCTGTTCTGAAGCCAGGAGTTGTTCTGAATATATATCGATAGGATGCCAAATTTCATAAAATATATAACAAATTTCCCTTTTCACTATATATAATTTGGGTTGGTTTAAATGTTACTCTCAGGATACCCTTACCCAAATGAAAATAAACTCTACCATGCCCACATTGTCAATTATCTTACCTGTCCCGTGCCAAAAGTGTCTTTGTCAAAATTGCCCACGTATCCTCTTTTTATTTGAATAAGTATAGGAAATTTCTCATGAAATTTTTTGATAAAATCACACAAAGAATATGAATTTCTATCGGTTATATACATTGTAATTCCAAAGTTTATATCCGAAAGTAAAATTGATAAGTATTTATTAGGCGTTATCATGTGTGCATCATTTTCCATAAAATGTAAAGTAAAAGATATCTAATTACGTAAGAAATATCTAAAGTAGTGCAGGTTGTCAAGACTATGAATTGTGAATAAACATTTCTTTATGGTTAAAGAATATTTCATGCGGATGTATCAAGGAATGATTTAGGTTAGGTATATAATGTTTTCCTTTGCAGTCGAGAATTCCTTAACATAAAGCGAAGGAGAAAATAACAAAATATTTTGAAATCTTAATCTCAAACAATATCTAAAACATTGAATTATCCGGGAAGCGCATAAAGATATTCATTATTTTAAATAATTATAAATGACAAAAATGGTAAAGATCCATTCAGCTCATAACAATACTTTGGAAGGGTGGTGTACAAGTGCAGCAATGTTAACATTAAACATGAGATACCCATACCAACCCAAGTACTGACAAAAAATCTGAAAAAAAATTGCTGTTGTTTCATCTGGAGTAAAGGAAAGATTTCAAAACAGTAATAGGTTATCATTAAACTCCAAAACTATTGCCTCAATAAGTAAATGACCGGTCAGATATGTCTACTTCGTTTTATTGAATAGAAAAAATGTATGCACAATGCGCATATGTGATCCTTTTTTTATAATTAGAAAGACGCAGATTCAAAAATATTAAAAGAATTAAAAGAATCTGCCCGAATGTTCAGATTTCACACGTTTTGGTTAATGGACTTCCAAATGTTTTGGTTTTATCTGCACTGATGAGACATAAGTTGTCGAAATGCGCATATGCAGAAAATAAATTAACAGTAACTTCGGTATTTTGATTTGTAAAACAAAATGTAAACAGTTTTAATTTTAATAATTTTTTAAAGTTGAAAACAATGGAAAGTAAATTGAAAACCTTGCCAAAGTATTGTTCCTATCAGTTTACTTGCAAGATGTTACTCCATTTATTGAAAAAGTCGCTTATACTGAGGACCCTTCCTTTCGTAAGTTTCTAAACAGTCAGGGTACAGCTTTGACATCCAATGCTCCCTACCCCTCCCACACGGAGGAGTGTTGGAAAGGATGATACCCACAACATGTCTCAATTTTTATCGATAATGCTGGAGTATGGATCTTGAAATTTGACACACGAAGTGCGTACGATTCTTTGCAGAAGCTCCTTCTATTATAAACTTTAGTCCTTTAGTCCCAGTATTAATATACCCTAATAATCCATTCATATTATCACCTTCAGTCTTGCTTACTCAGAAGCCTGTTCTCATTATAGTGTTGTAAATGAAATACATTGGCAAACGAATACCGCAGCAAGAACGAGGAAAAGGTAATTCTAAAATCATAAATCCAAGATCACCGCAAATCATATCCAATACGAATTGACAAATCTTGTGCTACTGATTCACAACTTCCGTTACACAGATATTGGGAAAGAGTAAAAATTTTGGAAACGTTGGAAAGTAGAATTTTTGGACACCCTGCAAAATCGACGCAAGTGGAATTTGTCAACTAAGAATGTCAAAGAAGGAGATATCCTTCAAGTGCGTGACAAAGATTTATATCGCACTTGCTAGCCTTTGGGGCTCGTAGTAAAATCTCTACCTAGTGAAGACAAACTTGTTCGCAAAGAGGACATTCGTGTTACAGTAAATAATACTTACTGTAAATTTGGTTTCTGCATACGGCCATTTCGACAACTTTCGTCTTTTCAGTGCAAATTAAATCTAATGTAAAAAAAGTAATAACTGGAAACACCAACAATGGCTGAAAATTGTAATTACATTCCACGCTCTGCTAAGGAACTAAACAAGAAAAATACGAATAAGACAAAAGACAAACGTAAACAACGATAGGAACTCGGGACAGCCGGACTTAGTACCGGCACTATGAAAACCCAGCGGTAGGGGTAAACCTATTTATGGGTACCCAAACTTCCCCTTTATCTGTCCCGTTTCCCTTGAGTTGAATAAACATACGAATAAAATCCAATAGACTACTAAATCCATGACCTCAATTTTGAAAGGAGAGAAAATAACAATACGTCATTTTGAAATATGGTTCAAGGGATAGTCATCGCTACACTGCTGGCTAGCCCAAGGAGCCTAGTCTGCTAGCAAAACATTGTCGTACTACGGGAGAAAAATCTAACTCATAACGTCCTGAAGGGTTTGGTCAAGAATCATATATTTCAGTAGATATCGGCAGTATCAGTGAGAGGCCAGTAAGTGTGTTAAATTGCAAGATCACTAGATCTCAAACTAAGTTAAGGACTGCAAGCAGAGTATCTTGTCGATATCCCTATTACGTAAAGAATGTTAGTTACGTCCTAGCCTTTCTGGATCTTTAAACAGTTTCTCGCATTTGTTACGACATTTATGTAGAAACGAGGATTGAAAATATCCTTAGTAATACGTTTAACATTTGAAACACCATGAACTGAAAAATGTTTATAAACTAAGAGAGGGAGCAAAATAACCAATTTAAACTAAAAAGAAAGCAAAATTTAGCTAAGGACAGAGCTTTCCATGAGGGAGATACTCCTTAGTTTTGAACAAATGTGTTTAAAAAAAGGATATTGCTAGTTTCTAAATGAAATCGGCTGTCGGTTTAGTACCGAAGTACTGGCTACTGGGCTGGTGAATACCCTGAGGAATAAGAGTCCACTAGCAGTGTCGTCGCCCCAGTGGTAACAAATAACTAAATACCGATCTTACTGTAAATTTGGTTTCTGCATATGGCCATTTCGACAACTTATATCTCTTCAGTGCAGATAAAATCTAAACATTTGGAAGACCATAAAATCAAAGATGTTTATATACTGAGGGAGAGCAAATAACCAATTTAAAATAAAAAGAAAGCCAAATTAAGCTAAGGACAGAGTTTTGCATGAGGGAGATACATGTACTCCTTAGTTTTCGACAAAACTTACAAAAATTCAGATATTGCTAGTTTCAAAATAAAATCGGCTTTCGGTTCGGTACTGACTACTTGGCTTTTGAATACCATCGGGCACTAACAGTCTAACCAAAGGCATAAACACGCCTTATTCATGAAGTCGTTGTGTTGATTCCAGATCTGTATATAATTTTGTATCTATTTTACTTAAACAAAGTTTTGATTAGAACATGTCGAAGTCATTTAATGCTCTTGCATTTGATATTTTTTTTTATGTTTTGAGTTTTTAAGCTTAAGGTTGTTGGATAGAACCTAATGATATATAATTTTTCAGAAATATTTCAAGAAGAAATTTGTTTTGTAATTATGTTTAATTGTTACACTATTATTGTTCGATTACGAAGAGGCTGATTTGAAAGTGATAATTCATTAACATCAGACGAGGAGTGTGCTAAATACAGTATTTTTTTTTAAATGATACATTTCTACGTTTTAGCATATTTCACATGCTTGCAAGCAACTTCCTGTAAATTACACGTTAAAACACGTCTACAACTTTTCATTCTCCTCACCATACCTGTGCACAGTCTTTTCACCATAATAGCATTAAAGCATTTGAGAATATAAGAGCACAAATACATACGTGCATACATGTTCTCATACATACGCACATGTACTGCTATATTATTTATGTCAACTTGATTGTTTGCCAAAGGTTAGCTGTCTGCATTATTTATGCACCAACTCTTCTGACAGAACACTCTATTTACGATTGAACACTCAGAGAACTTATAACAAAGTATTTAATTATTACCTTGCATATATCATGTAATGCGTGCACGATAGTACACACAAATCCTGCTTCATTTCCAATTCCCTTGGGTTTCTTTATTATGAGTGATATTTTGAACATTGCACTATTTCTGTTTTAGAGTTCTATATTCACAGTGAAAAATCATATGGAGTAAATGTACAAGGGACAACATTTCTACAAATACAAGGTACAATTTAACAAATAGAGCAATGCTTTTATTGTTGTTCTTTAACGTATTAAGTGGAGCTGATTCCTTTATTTGAAACTTTTAGCAAAATTCAAGTTTATATTCCATACCATGCACAAAACATTCAAATCATTAGTTCAGTTTTGTGACTGATCTCATATCCACAACAACACTTCAATAACATATTTTTTATATCTGTTTTCGGTAACAAAACCAATGTGTGATCCTTTAATAGACTGGATCTTACTTAGGTGCATTTTCATAATGATTACACTTCATTTCAATTTCATGCATATGTACAGAAGCTTATTGATGCCATATGATGAAAAAAATATCGTTATTATAAGATAATATCTCAAAATTATAACATAATCATCTCATAATAATAAGAAAGCATCGCAGTATTATGAGATAAAATCTCCTAATTGTGAGATATTATTTCATAATTATGAGATAATAAGTCATAATCATGATATAATTAGTCCAAATTTTGAGATATTTGTCTCATAATTATGAGATACATGCAGTTTTTCCTTTATGTGGCATCAATATGCTTCCCTAGAAATCACAAGGAACACCTTATGGTATACAAACTAATGGTATTGATGGAGGCAGTTGTTGCTTGTCTCATCACGAAGCACATAATTGGTTCATATAAACCGTTTACACGGTACTTCGAAAGTGCACACTACTTAGGCACATGTCCACTTCTGATGTATTTCATTAGCCGAATGCACTCTACTTTACTGAAGCCATACTCCTCCTGAAGTATTTCTTCATTGAATTCATTCAAAATTGCACCATCAACCATTGTGTCTTGAAATTTATCTACATAACTGTCAAGACGAAGATGTCTGAGAATTAAACCGATTTCCAAAATTGTCAATGATTCTAATTTACCATGATCTATTGTTCCTTGGTAATCTGAAAAAAACAAACAAAACTTCAAAATCTGCTTTAAATTTTAGTTCTGCAAATGATCATTTCGACAACTAATGATTCTTCGGTCGTATATCTTCAATAATTAAAAGCGATTCAGCTTATATAGATTATTTTGAAATACTCTTTTTGTATATGCATCAGCATGATATTATTAATAATAAATTAATGTCTGGCATTTATAGTAACAAATAAGATGAAAAAGAAAGGAAATGGGGTAAATGTCAAAGAGACAACATCCCATATCCAGGTTAAAACGACCCAAAACAAAACATTGTAACATAGTTACATAGTAACAAATAAGAGTACAGGAAGTTGAATTGAGAAGGTAAACAAAATTAACAAAATAACCATTTTCCTGACATATCTGGAAAAGAAAAATGGAACTACTCTAGGTAAAATACTAATTGTTTAAACTTTGACATTGTCTGAATGCATAAAAAAAAGAAGTAAAGATCAGGGTTTTTAATTTGTTTAATCAGAAAACCCTAAAAAAAATATACGAAACATATTGAATGATGGGCATAACGATAACTGTACTAAACATGATTAATTGAAATATCCATTTTCAATTGCTTAATGTCACAAGTTATCAATATTATTAATATATTAATAATATTATTATTCTTGTTTTTATTTTTTATTTTTATTTTTTTTGTTTTGCGTTTTGGGAATTTTTTGTAAACGGTCATAGTATTTTGAAACTGTAACCATGAGGTCATAACAAAATTTACCGAGCAGATTTGTCAAAAGCAGAAATCCAAATTTAAGGTAGTAGACCAAGGTTAAGGGACATAACTCCTAAAAATCATTTGTATGTTTGTTTAAATCATTTTCATAAAAAGGTTCTAAGCTTCTTTTTAACACAGATTTTTTTAAGCCTTTTTCACATCAGTGCTTACAAAGCATTGATGACACTGACTGCTTCAAACGTCTTACTGATTTAAAGAGTTATCTCCCTTAACCTAGGTCTACTACCTTAACAGACAAAACAGGAGAAAAAACACAGCAAAAATTGTAAAGATGGTCCAGATTTGGTACTGGCATTTCATAAGAAATGATAGGTTAAACCAGATTAAGTCCGGTAACAACTCAACAGCAAAAGTTACTTAAAAGTCGTAGACAAAGTAAATGAATTATCATCCCAGAACTAAGCGAAAAAAAAGTTTTAATCGCACTTTGGACCGAAACTTCAAACTTTTCAACAAAAGACTCTTCAGAACTGTTTGAATGATATATATTTGTTATTTGATCTCTATCAACTTAAACACGTTTGTCGGTTAATATTGTACTTCAAAGTGATTTGGTTTAATCTGCACTGATGAGAGATAAGTTGTCGAAATGCGCATATGCAGAAAATAAATTAAAGGTAACATCGGTATTTTGTTATTAATAATATAAACATATAAAAATATTTCATTTCATTTTTTTGTACTTTAGGGTTAGTTTAAAACATGAATCTGGAAGTCAAACGTTGAAATGAAAATCCCGATTGTTATCAACACATACTAAAACACCTGTTACGCGTTTTATGATCCCCCGAATATTTTATATCGTCAGCGCTGGAGAAACATAAGTTGTAAAATAGAATTCTACAGAAATTAAATATACAGGAAAGTTGGTGTTTAAAATAACATGTTCTGTTATACAGTCTCTTTATATACATTTTCAGTTATCTAGTGTATTCAATGTGTAGATGTTATATTTTCTGCTATCTAATACCTTCAATGTATGGTGTATTAAAATGCACATTTTTCATAATGTAATATATCTATCTTTTATGGTGTGTTCGTAAACTAATATGTACAATGAAAGGATATGTATACAAGGTACATGAGGAAAGGAAATCTTCAAATGTATTGTAAACTAAAGCAAAGAAACAACCTTTATATTGTTGCTTGTCATCTTGTAGTCTAGTCTATATTTTTTTGGTTAATATCGGAGGCAAACGATACAAAAGTCGCGCTTCTCTACAAATTTGCAGAAATTCTGCAGAAAAAGAATAAAATTACGTATTGAATCACATTTACATACCTTTTATGCTGTCTTTTGGCGTCTTTTCTATCAGTTTACTTTGAAGTTCCGGTATATGACTTCTAAATTCTGTTTTTACCGATGGGGGAATATCTTTCTGTTGTTTGGAAATGATTTTCTCTGAAGTAACCGTACTGGTTGATCCTCGTATTGGCAATGGCGGAGGCTTTTCGTTAGAACTTGTATGTTGAGTATCACATGGGTGCTTATTTAAGGCTCCTTCTATATTCAGTTGTCGCTTCCATTCCAGAGATTGTACAGCCAAGTACTCATAGGACTGGTCAGGAATAACTGCGTATACTGGTTCCTCGTATGACTTCTTCTCTTTTTGAATTAATTCATATCTTTCTGATTCTTCACCTTTCCGTGAAAAATGCAAGTATTCGTATTGCTGCATTTCGTTGGGTTTGTCTTTGTCGTGCTTTATAGATATTATATCTGTTGGCAAAGAGAGAAAAATAGGTAAATAAGGGCGAAATTCGTTTTATCGCTTATGTAAACATCAACATTAGATAGAAAATTGTATTAGTCTCCCTTTATTTTTGAGTTCAAAATAATTTTGTTATAAAACCACTTTGCAATTGGCGGGCATTTATGTCGGGGAATAAAACATCCCTTAAAATTTGACAATAAAACAAATTTATTACATCAAAAAGTGGCAAAAATCTCACTTTTTTGGAGAAGCTCTAGATTTATTCACCGCATTTTTGATTTATAAGAAACCTAAGAGTACTTTGTCCACATATATTTACATAGTTTTGCTCTTAGTCTTTCTGAAAAGGTTAAGGCCTAGGGGATGTCAACTGTTTTGCCTTATTATGTCCACATTAATTTTATGTAAACACTTGGTAATTGTATCCCTTTTCAGAGTTGATGTCCTATCATGTTGTGCTTTACTATGCCTTCTATTTATCAACCTAGTAGTCGCACATGTTAGTTCGTATGGTGATAACATTTTTATTGAATTGAAAAGACAGTGCCAACCCAAACTCAATATTTTTTTGCTTGCTGCCAATACTATCTATGATTTCTATTTCAGTACAAGGGAAACATGCTAATAAATTGATTACCCCTCGGATTAACGTCTTAAGAAGTTTAAAGTTTCAATTACAACGTAAACATCTTCAAACCACCTACTTAAGCTTTATACGATCTATCTTTGAATATGCGGACATTTTTAGGGACAATATTCCTCAATATCTTGTTGATAATCCAGAAAATTTACAAATTGAAGTAGCCAGAATCGTTACTGGTGGAACAAAACTAATGTCCAAGTATAACCCATAAGAAATTACTGAAAGCACAAAATTCAAAGAATTCATGAAATGTTTCATCGCAAAACGCCCGAATATTTAATTTAGTGCCTCAACAACTATTACAAATTCACAATTACAACACAAGACGGACTCACGAAATTCAAACTATTAAAAGCAGAACGGCATTTTATCAAAAATCATTCTTACCGTCGTTTGTTCAATTGTAGAATGGACTGCCGAATGAAGTTCGAAAAATTCTTTTTTGGGGGCCATTTAGGGCTTGCTATATGGTGTGATGTTCCTCACTGTGTTGAAGACCGTACGGTGACCCCTAGATGCTTTGTTTTGGGTCGTTTTAACCTGGATATGGGATGTTGTCTCCTTGACATTTACCCCATTTCCTTTCTTTTTCATATTCTAAACAATCGCTTAGGAATTTTCTTAACCAAAATATGAAATCCATTCGATTCTACAATTCCGGAAAAGAAAACCTCAAGTTCTTCATGCCAGATTAAGACTTTTAACTTCAGCGCTCTAAACGAACACTTGTTTAATCGAAATGTTGTTGATAACAATTTTATTCTTGAGGGTCTTTAGAAAATAATAAACATTTTTACTAGAATGTCCAAAGTATACATCTTTAAGACAAAAAAACAATAGGCACCCTCAGTAATTGCAATACTAAAATGTTTTTTTTTCTTTTCTTTTTTATTGGAGAATCCTCGAAAAACGATGGCGAAAACGAAAATATTCTTGAACAAGTTCAGAAATGCATGACTGAAAGTAGACGGTCAGCACTGCTCCTCCACGTCAACACTCCCAATAGCGACCTGTCTAGCTTTGTTTCATGACGTTTAACTGCATTTATCCAGTGTCTCAAATTGACCGCACTTTAGCTAAAGCAGATAAAGATATTACATTTTCCAACAATCACAGCAGTAAGAATTACTTTTAATTTATATTTAGTTGATTACTTGCAGGGAAGTTGATATCTTTCTAAGCTTATGATCACTGATGTTTATTCACGTTTTGTCTTATTTCCTCTGGGGAGACAGATTAATGTTTTGAAACTTGTTTCCGAATTCCCAGTTCTTATTCATTCTTTATGTATTTGTCGTGCTTTTCGTAATAAAATATGGTTTACACTTAAAAATTTAAAATGACTGATTCCACAAGCCTTATGTTTGAATAGTATTATAAGAATTTCCGTCGTTTTAGAAGTATTGTTATCTCAAAGTGTTTCCGGTAAATGTTTATTAAAATGAATTTTGGGATTAAACTATGATAAAAAGAACTGCATAATGCTTTAAATCAATTATTCTTTTTCTTTTTCACAATATCTGTTTTAATGTTTAAGATGACAAATATTTTTAATGTATGTTTAGTTGTTGAAATTTAAATATGACAAAATTCGAACTTACGGATGTAGTAAGGTGATTTTTTATTTCAAATTTTTCTAAGTTATTCCGATTTCTTGGATTATATCTGTTATTCCTATGTAAAATATTTTGCCCCATTTCACCCAAATTTCTAGTCATCAAAGACTTCAGTAGCTAATATAAGGTCAGTAAGGAAATTTTATTAGATTGTATATTTTCCTTCCATGTGACAGAAACCACAATAGTGTTTCCATCTTAAGGTAAAAGTCCAAGAGGGTCTTTTCCTGTCATTTTTTAATATGAACTATCTTGAAAACAAGGTCACTAACCTATCAAATTTTCAGTTGAATTTGTTCTTTATCAATGCTCATAGGTGTATTTATAGTCGTAGATATTTTAATTTTTACCTGACTCCATCCTCAATATAATTAGGAGTTTTGTCCTTACTATTATTATTTTCTTTGTTTGTGATACATGACTTAAGTATTTCTAGTTCAGAATTTTTGTGTTACATTGTGTTTTTTCTTACTTTGTTTACTAATTTATTATTGTTCTTTTCAATCGAATGAAGATGAATATCCATGTATTCTGGATGTATGATTTTTTTCTCATGCTTCGGTATTCATTTTGAAATTTATATTCATAGTAATACTAATACAGTCAATGTAATGTAGCTTTTATTCCAGTTATATCTTTTATCTATGAGCAGATTCTTGGGAGAAATACAAAAAATACCGAAGTTGCATAAAAAGAGTAAATTTCGTTATGCTGTACACGTGTTTCAAGGAGTAACCTCTCATCAGCAGCATTAAAATCAAATAATGTGGAAAGCCTTAATCCGAAAGTTGTAATAAAAGAAGGACTCATATCCAAATAAATCGGAATAAAAAGCCAAATCCAGTACCAAGGGCATCTACCGAGTGCCATACACGGAATGAAGCCTCGGTACCATTAAAATTGTCATCATGCAGAACGTTATAACTTCTCCTACTTATATTATACTTTTAAGACTTTAACTGAACGGTTTACTTTCTAAACAAATTACAAAATACCAAAATACCGAAATTGCATAAAATACAGTGAATTTCGTTATGCTGTACACGTATATACAAAAATTATAGTTTATACATATGAATTTCATATAAAAAAAATCATGGTTTTATGACAGAGTGCCACCGGTATTATATGGTATGGCATAATTACAGCTTTTTACAAGCATAGCACATAATTTTGACAAGATGTATGTAGTACTTGAATATAAATAAGACAAAGAACTCCCTTATCTTCCCATGGCAGGTCTCGATAGATAAGGAAGTGCTTATCTACTATATAAACATACCTTCCAGAAACGTGTACTGGCTGAAATCAATATATTCACTAACTACATTTGACATATATGCTTGAAAATTTTTCCACTTGCTCTTGTCGAAACCTTCAATACCAATGACGACTGCTACTCGTATTTCATGTAGAAATTCTGGGATGGAAACAACATGGTTCAGCAGCTCAACTATTTCAAAATAACAGAGATGTAAATTAAAATAAGCAATTTTTGAATTACAGCCAGTAACCACTCCGGAACACTTCCGGGTGCGTTTATATTTACAGACATCATTGGTTTGACTCTATTATTTTTTCAGGTTTATAGAAGATTCCCAATGTGAGAGATATATGCTCTCAGTAATTTTCAGTCATTGTAAATTTTTGAGAGAATTTCTCATATCCTCAATTCAAGGATAACCTTCATCTTATATACCCAAATGAACTCGAAATTAAAGAGACCACTGATGCACCATCATCAGCATCATACTTGGACCTATACCTCTACATTGACAACTCTGGACGTCTGAAAACAAAACTTTACGACAAGTGTGATGATTTCGACTTTCCAATAGTGAACTTCCCGTTTTTCAGCAGTAATATTCCCACTTCTCCGGCATATAGCGCGTACATTTCACAACTCATTCGCTATTGCTGTGCCTGTAGTTTGTACAACAATTTTGTCAACAGAGCGAAATTACTGTCTCAAAAACTTATACATCAAGGGTGTTGCAATTGTCACTACAGAAGTTTTACGGTCGTCACCACAATTTGACAGACCATTACAATGTTTCGGTTTCACAAATGAGAACAGATATCTTTGGGTAGATCCAGAGTTTGATACCGGACTGACTAACACCGACTGTTACAAAACCGGACTTTTCACTGGCAGTGTGACGGGTGCCACGCGTGGAGCAGATAATGCTTACCCTTCCGCAGCACCTGATGATACCTCAGGTTTTATAGGGATTCACACTGCTAGTGCTTTAGTTTTGTTAAGTTCTTATTCTTTTTTGTTTACTTGTTTTGTCTTTGTCATACTGTCTCAATTCGTGTTGCTGTGAATTGCCGTGATTTCGGATTTATGATTTTAGAATTTCCCCTTTCCTCGTTCTTGCTTCGGTATTCGTTTGTCGATGTATGTATATACTATATATCATACCCTCATCTTTTGGCATTTTATTTTATTTTATTATTTTCTAAGCTGTATGACAAACGTGATGATTTTAACTTCCCAATTGTGAACTTTCCCTTTCTGAGCAGCAATATACCTGCCTCTCCAGCCTATGGAGTGTACATTTCACAGTTGATTCGTTACTGTCGGGCATGCAGTTTATACAGTGACTTTTTAGTTAGAGCAAAAACACTGTCCCAAAAGCTGCTTAGTCAGGGATTTGTTCAGCCTTTGTTACTTTCATCCCTTCAGAAATTCTATGGCCGTCACCATGACATCATTGACAGATATGACGTGTCTGTGTCCCAAATGAAAACGGACATTTTCAGCTAGATTTCACGTCTTCACGGATTTGACTCAACCCCGGATTGACTCACTGATAGTGTGACGGGTGCCGCTAGCGGAGCAGGACATGCTTACCCTTCCGGAGCACCTGATGTCACTCCCGGTTTTCATGGGAGTTCACACTATGAGTGCCTTAGTTCTTAATGTTATCTTTTTATTTCCGTGCATTGTAGCTGTCTCACGTCCTGTTTTGTCTTTGTTTTTATCTGTTACCGTTTCTGCCATGTCTTTGGACTTCGAGTTTTGTAGTCATCGCTTCCCTTGTTCCTTCGGTATTCTACTGCCGTTGTTTCTTCTATTTTCATTTTTTGTAATTTCCAAATGTTTTGATCACTATTTCATAGGACCCTTGTCTTAACTTTTAAATCTTATGATTTATTAGGCCACGTTTCTTGCAACTGAATCAAAGAATGCCCTGTTAATATAGTGTAAATGTCTTCTTTTAGTATTTTTGTCGGTCAACAGTTGAAAGCGGTTGTTAGACACTTTGACTGTTATATTTATGTTTGTTGCCAATCCCGCTTATATGAATAAAGGGAAACCCACATGGGCGTTGCATTAATCAATATCTAAAAAAATACCGCACAAACCAATGCTAGGAGTTGTCTTGAATTAACTATGAGGTATGAAAAATGCTCATTGTTGAAGACCTTATAGTGAGTTCACTTTTCACTGGCAGTGTGACGGGTGCCACGTGTGGAGCAGATCATGCTTACCCTTCCGGAATACCTGATGATACTCCCAGTTTTTAGTGGGAGTTCACACTGTCGGTGCTTTAGTTTTTAGTGTTGTCTTGTATATCACACTATGAATTTTTAGTTTTGTCTTTGTTGGTAATGTTTGTGATGCCGATTTGTCCTTGTTATTGTCCGTATACTTAATATATACAGCGAACCTGTTCAAACTTTCATCTTGGTACTGTTTGGGGGTTAGAGAAGTAACACGTACCATGGATTTTAAGGGGTAGACCTGGGGAAGCCTAAAATTTTCCCCTCATTTAATTTTTTTAATATTTTCAGTATGAAAACTACACATATTCATGTCGACTTAAGGCAATTTTCAAAATTTTTACCATCCCATTTTATGTCTAGTGGTAATCAAAGATGCCCTGTTTCCTCATATTATTTGGTCCGTTCAGTACTTGACTGTGGTGTATAGAATTGGCTCTAATTAAATTTGTATTTGATTTAAAATTATTTCAAATGCAAATTTCTATAGTTTAGACATGTGTGAAGGTAAGCATGAATAATGATAGTAAATTAAACTAGTTTGATAGTTTGAACTGAAATACATGGGTGTTCTGAACAGTATAGGCTGAAATATTTACTCTATTATGATCACTATGAAACAGTTCTTGTAAAAAATTCTGTCGTTTAATTTTCACCAAAAACTGAGAATATAAAGAAAACTAGTATACGTAAGATATATTAAAATTTTAGAAAATTCTACCGTCCTTTTTTCTTAGAGTAAACTGGGTAAAAATCAACAAAATTGCTTAATCTGTGCTATAAATTACCTCCCTTGGAAGAAATCCGACTTTTACATATTTTCATTATCTTTGGACAGCATTGCAAAAATGTAGAGTAAAATGCACTCATTATAAATAACTTGATGTAATGTATTTGTTTTTATGACAAAATGAATATTTATTTGGTGTGTGGAAAATTTTTTACAATTTTACAATTTTGATCGTACCTATTGTAATGATTCTATTTGTTTGTGTAAGTACTAAAAAAGTGAAAAATAGAGTTATCTCCTCCTTACCCAGGTCTACCCCCTTAATTGGTTTGTCTAAGGGTTAGAAAATGACATTAACCAATCAGTCACCAAACAGATCTTTGAGCATCATAATTTAACTTGTTATTTGGTTGTGTGACGGGTGCCATACATGGAGCAGATCATGCTTACCCTTCCGGAGCACCGGATGATACCTCAGTTTTAATAGGGGTTCACACTGCTAGTTCTTTAGTTTTGTGGCGTTCTTTTTCAATTTTGTTTATTTGTTTTGTCTTTGTCATACTGTCTCGATTCGTGTTGCTGTGAATTGCCGTGATGTTGGATTTATGATTTTAGAATCACAGAATTACCTATTTTTACAAAATCTGAATATGTATATATATGCTGGAACTGGATGGAAAACCTTATCACAAGATGAAGAAGAAAGCTCTAACTTTTTAATATGAAAATGCAAATGTACTGAGATATCCTTTTTCTACCCATGATTTAATCATTCCATTTTGTCTGCTCTCTTTAACTTCTTCGTCGTTTTTTTCCATCTACCGTTAAAGAATGGAACAAACTTGATTTAACAATTCGTAATGTTGACTACGTGAAATGCTTTTTTGGAAATATCAGGAAAATTACTCCCGTTGTTAACTTAGACATATTAACTAAAAGGGATTCCAGATTAAATTATTATAGTAATTGCTCAATATTTTTACATGTATACAGTTTTATCAAACAGTCGAAAAGATTTGATTTGCCTTAATTTGCTTATCACAGTACCTATATTGAGTTTTGCATATCACACTCACTCTTGTTTGCTTTTTCCTTTATGTTTATAAGCATATTTATTTATGATATATAATCTTGTCGCATGCTCTATATACTATGTTGTAGTATTTAATGTATATAGGAGCAAACCACCTAAGTTGGAATAACTTGTGTCTGATCATTTTTATTTCACTGAATAAATAAAATAGTTACAAACTAAACAAAAGTAACAGTGGTTAAACACAACCCTGGCCATAAGTACCTTTTGAGATAGTAACTTCGTTCTGATGACGAATTCACTGTATACATTACATGCACAACAGTACCGAACAAGCCGTGAAATGTGAACCCTATATACTCAAGATGTGATTATAATGCTACTCAAAAATGGAAAGTTCATAATCGAAAACAACGGCAGTAGAATACCGAAGGAACAAAGCACAAGATTACACAAATCAAAGTCCAGAGACAAGGCAAAAGCAAGAACACCAAAAGACGGAAGACCAAAGACACCACATGCCTACAAAACACTCGAACGTTACATATACAACACAAAAAACTAAAGCACTAACAGTGTGAACTCTCAATAAACAAGAGTGACATCAGGTGCCCCGGAAGGGTAAGCATGTCCTGCTCTGCACACAGCACCCGTCGAACAGTCGAACAGTCGAAATCATCGCTTTTGTCTTAAAGTTTAGATTTTACGCGTCTCGAATTATTGATTCAGGTTAAACGCTGATTTGGTGTATTAGTGGTATTTTTAATGTCTGGTTCATTTGGGTAGACATGATGAATATTTTCAAATACACTTTTTTAAAATCCAGAGTTGCTCTAGGGTTCATCCTGTTAGTGCAGAGTAGAATCTTAAAAACAGGGCGTCATCGAGCCCTGTTGAAGACTAAACATGACATGCTCCACTTGTGGCACCTGTCATATAGCTTCATGTAGTAAAAATACGTATGGAAAATTCTATTCCGTAGAAAATTCTAACCTTTAGACACTATTTTAAAATCCATCAAACTTATAATGTCTCTGCCACTCAGCAGTAAGTAAAACCGTCAACTTCTGACAATTGCAATGACAAATCTGTTACAGTAGCATAAATATCAAAAAGGCAAAACTAATTTAAACAAGACAACTCATATAACTAAATCATTAACAGTGTGAACTGCCACTGAAAACCGTGAGTTTCATCGGGTGTTCCTGGAGGGTAAGCATGTATGAATCAAGTAATTACTAAGGATCTCTTGAAATATGTCTATATTTATATGTGAGTAGGACATATTCTATCGATAATTCAAGACATTTGATGAATCGTAAGTGCGTTTTAAAAATGAAGGCATTACACTTCAAATCAAGCATTTGCTCTAAAAACATGAAATTACTCACCCCCAGAAACTGGATTACCCATGACGAACTGCAAAATCGTTTCATCTTCCAATAATATAGGAACTGACTTGTCAAGTATAAAAGTTCCAGATTCTTGATATAGAAAATGACCGTCGAGAAGTTTTACTTTACAAGGATAACTTCCTTTCCGGCCGATTTCTGCGATGGATTTAATTTTCCCTGCAAATGAAATAGTCAAGTATGAATAAACAACAAAACTTTTCGTGTTATTATGGTTTGGTACATTGGTCTGCTTCGATTTTCTAAACAACTTTCATTGTGTTTTGTATACGGACAATTAGGAAATTTTAGTATCATGTTTCGTAAACGTTGTAGCTATGACAGTTTATGGCAAAATCTGTTTCAAAGAAAAATGTTCAGAAGAGAAAGATCAGAATATCTGTCAATAATAATTAATTGCATTTCATTAACAGAAAATACAGAAGGTTATGTATTTCTTTTCATCTCATTTTGCAATCATTATGTTATACATGTATAATCATATATCTGTTTAGCTTCGTATTCATATTTTTCATAATATGCAATGAAGGGATATGGAGTTAATGCACATGAGACAAAGTCTCAAAAATACATGGCAAAACCAAGCCTTGGAACAACGCTTTTATTGCCATTCTTCATGTTGAAGTCTCCATGTTTCAACTTAAAGGTATCAGGGGCCAAAATATGTAAGTTTGTATCTTACACCAGATTTGAAAGGTTTTTGTTCTGTTTGGTTTTTCTTGACGCAAGCTTTCTGCAAAATGATTACGAAATGCGCTAAGATATTCCACAGTATAAGCTTTTTCACTGATTTTAACTGCCATCCTACGAAGGAACAACAATTTCTTTGAAATTGGACTAAAGTGATTTATTTAATTTTTATTTTTTTAATTTTTATTTTTTTATTTCTTTCTTTATTTTCTTTCTCTTTTTTTGTTGTCTCCACGTGTTTACTTTTTACAACTTTTTTTGTTTCATTTGTTAATACTACTGGTCGAGTACCAGTTATCGCCGTTTACCAGTTATCGCCAATTTTCACGTGCTTCGAGATCGCGCGTGACTTTTGTTACACGGTAATGTACAGATGTGACAACAATATCTTAAAATTACATTCCTTGAAGCAATTTGTTTTAATCTTTGAAAACAGTGAAATCTGTGATAAAATTCCTTGGGAGCCCCTTTAAAATATATATTGCTATGTGGGGGGTCACGTATGATAATTAGCTAAAAATAGATTTTTCACATGTGATGTCGCAAAATAGAACTTGGGGTGTCAGCTATATTTTCTGCCAGAAATAAAAACTTACTATGTTGCTTTCTCTTCAAATAGTAAAATCCAGATGAATTTGGGATGTAAAGGTCTCCTATTTTCTTTTCATAGTGAACAAAATAGAGCGAATTTCGCATTGATAAAAATCATGCTACTCATAAGGCAGAATCGGGGGTATTTTATTCATGAGATAAAATCACGTGACCACGCCCCTTTTGGGTGAATTACTTCCCTTTATTAAAGTTAAATTTCGAAAGTACATCTCGGTGTTCCGGGTTATTTTCCTAGTACCGCCGTCTTTTTTCTAAAAGTACTGTATTAATGTTATCTTCCGTAATGAAACGTTTTTGTTGTGGGAATTTTAAAACATAGAAATTGTGGTTAAACCTAGTCTGTAGAATGATTTCCCGTCGCTGGAAAGCTTGGAATTACACATTTTCAGTTTAATTTGGCCGCGAATTTTCTTGAGTAAGTTAAAAAGGAACAATTGTTTATGAATCTATTCGAGTTATATTTCACAGTCATATGCGACAAATTTGCTACATATTTTTCTTTGATGTGTATTTTTCTGTCAAAGATAGCTCACTCGGCAGTTTTACAATGGCTTCTACAGTCAAAATGTCATGACCCCGCTTCGAATTTCAAACTTAATTGGCCGGAAATTTTCACTATTACAGATAAGTATTTATGAATAGAATAGACGTAAACAATGTGTGGAATCTTGCTAGATTCAGACAAATATGTTCTGAAGTGTATTATTGGATAATTTTGCAAAATTTCAATATATCCCCTATGCATGTCAACTAAACATGGCCGACAAGCAAGAGATACAAGATGGCCGCTATGCAAATTAGTAAAGTACCCCTGATTCTGCCATATGTTTCAGTTTGAAATTGCATCGGCTGACCTTTCATTCTTTTTTCCTTTTTAGTTCATCACTTTTTGGAGTACTTCAAAGGATTAAATTGTACATTTATCAATTTGATAAAAAGCTGATGCATTTTTTGAAAGATGGCTATAACTGGTACACACATCAACAAAATTTGTCGAGAAAACTTACACTTTTTAAAATGACTATATTACTGCTCAAGCGCAATGAAACTGAAAATGAACACGATTGGTTAGCGTTTTACTTGGGTCGTTGCAACAATATAACGCATAAAAAGTTTAGTCCCAGTTTAAGAAGATCAAATGCAAAATGACGATAACTGGTACACGACCAGAAGTTCTGCAAAACTAACATGTAATTGTATCATATTATTTTATTCCACATGATCATATTATTCTCTTTTTCTCAAGATATATTAATATATTCAATTTTATATATTGGAATGCCATTAGTTTTGCTTTAATTACATAAGGGAAATCGTGTTCCATACATTTACGACAGTCGGGATAAAAATAATTTCTTTATTATTATTCATTTTTTCCTAACATATCTCCGTTCACTGTTCAGAGCAACATTCGTCCCTAATTACTACAGTAAATACAGAAAAATGTATAATTTTGTTAGGCTTAGACAAAAGTGACTATCAAGAATAAATGATTAAGCTAGTTAAACTGCACGATCACGAAAAAGCAACAAATAATACAATGTATTGCAATAACCTTTTTGTAAAACTACATTCAACATTGTGAATACATTAGCAAACGAATACCGAAACAAGAACGAGGAAAGGGAGATTTCTAAAATCATAAATAAAAAATTACGCCAATTCACATCCAACACGAATTGAAACAGTATGACAAAAATAAACAAAAATGAACAAAAACACCACACAACTAAAGCACTATCAGTGTAAACCCCTATAAAAACTGAGGTATCATCAGGTGCTATGGAAGGGTAAGCATGATCTGCTCCACGCGTGCCACCCTTCACACTGCCTGTGAAAAGTCAGGTTTTGTCACAGTCGGTGTTAGTCAGTCCGGCAACGAACTCTGGATCTACCGAAAGATATCTGTTCTCATTTGTGGAATAGAAACATTGTAACGATCTGTCAAATCGTGGGGACGACCGTAAAAATTCTGTAGTGACAATTGCAACAGTGACTGAACATACCCTTGAGTTTTTTAGACAGTAATTTCGCGCTGTTGGCAAAATCGCTGAACAAACTACAGACACAGCAATAACGAATGAGTTGTGAAATGTACACGCCAGATGCCGGAGATGTGGTCAAAAACGGGAAGTTCACTATTGGAAAGTCAAATCATTACGTAACTTCGATATTTAGTTGTTTGTCGTATGAAATAATGAATTTTCGAGTGTTATACCTATTCTATGTTGATATTTGATGAGAGAAATATTGCATTACATGTATAAATATTCATTGAAAACGAAAGATAGAATATTACACCGTTCTCTATGTAGGTTAAAAAAAATCTCAGAAAGCTCAGGGAACACTTTCATTTTGCTTTTTTTATTCTCTCACCTGTGATGTTGGACAAGTACTCCCACTTTCTTTCCAGATAAAACATTTCATATTTCAAACGGCGTGAGATGCAATTTTGCATATAGCTTTTAACTGTTCTATCACTGGTAATGAGCAAGTTTGTCGAGACTGTCAGTTTTTGAAAATCTTGTATTTCACGTTTGATGTCAGATTATATATATCTCAGGTAAAAAGGTTCTAGCTTGCCCTTAATATGAGAAATAAATCCTTTTAAATATTTACCATTGCTAGTTTTCACTATAATGTCTGTTGTGCCTTCAAGTGGGAAATGTAAGGACGAAATATTGCCATGGTCGGTTTTCATCTTTCCGCATAAACAACGGATCTTTTTAATGGAATGAAGTCGCAAAATCTGTAAACAATTAACTGAATTTATATCATATATTATATATTTACTTAATGAATAATTATATGTTTTGAACTTACGATGATGTATGAGCAAAGCTCATTGTTGAAGGCCTCATGGTGACTTCAAGATGAAGAACAACTGTGGCTCTTTTCAAGTCTGGTCGGTAATTTCGTTATAACCCTATTTAAAAACATATTTAAGATATAAAATGAAAAATTCCAATGCGACTTATGTACTATCATTGCTTCTTATCAATTATAATGACTGTAGATTAAATATTTAAGGAGGTAGTGTATGTCAGTTACTAATTTCTAAAGGAGGTGATAGGTTGGTATTGAATTTCCTATTGTACTTGAAATAATATCTCCGTTGCAGCAACTGTCAATCACTAATTTTGTTTTAAACTTGAGGATGTTCGCTGGTCAAATTTAAAATAACAAGGACTTCAATTAAAAGTTAATTTTTGTTAGAAAATTGATAAAGAAGTAATTAAAGTCAAAAAAATTGATAGGTTACCGATGTAATTTTTGAGATATAAGTGTTTACAAAAACGGCGGGAAACTGAATTCCTCTGCATTTTCCATAGGTTTAACATGATCAATGTTTATGAAATAATGAATGCGACAAAAATAACACCAATTGAATTAAATTTTGTCAGAATGCTGCAAAAGATGTATAAAATGAAATTACGGAAAAAAATTAGGGTGTCACCGGGCAAAAAAATATTCAGCTTTAAAATGGATAAAACCAGAGAAATCCGAAAATCTGACGTCTTCCAAATATGAAAGAGAAAGGAAATGGGGTAAATGTCAAGGAGACAACATTCCATATCCAGGTTAAAACGACCCAAAACAAAGCATCTAGGGGTCACCGTACGGTCTTCAACACAGTGAGGAACCTCACGCTATAAAGCAAGCTCTAAATGGCCTCAAAAAGGTAAAAAAAAATAAATCAATAGAAAAAAACCACATTCCATAACCCGAATATCAAGGAACTAAAATTTCATAAGAAGACAAGGACAAGCCAATGACCAACATATTCTTGACTTGGGACAGGCGCAAAAATTGCGATTGGGTTAAACTCGTTTTCTTGGATCCAAACCCTCCCCCTATGTGTGGTGAATGGCTAAAAAATAAATACACAAAAAGACTGACAGTAAAAATCAAGCTAGGAAAAAGTCTAACATCAAGACGAGTACCCTTACAATGAAGTACATAAAACATGAAGACTATACACACAGGTACTATCCGGACAAATGCTCGCAGTTACTGACTGCTAGAACATGTTTTCCGTTGACTATGATATCAAGCCTTCTTACATGTGAAACTTCAATTGAAAAACTTCTAAATAGATTTCGTATAACAACACCATCAATTATGAAAAAAGAACATGATATTGTGCAAATACTGCCAATATGAAAAATTGTTTAAATTTAGTTATGGTGTAAAGCATTCAGGAGCTGATCAATATTTCTGCCAACAAAAACCAGAAGTAAAGATTTTACAATAATGATGTATTTATAAAATCGTAAAGGTTCCCCGGAACCTAATGTCTCGCCCGCTCAGTACACTGTCACAATTTGGCCTATATTTAGATGTTGTTGCTATGTAGAATTTCAAGAAATAACTGATCTCTGAAACTTTCATATCCAAATTGGAATGAAATATTTTTGTACAATGACTATTATCAATGAAATGTATTAAAAATGTATGGTTCCTAAGAAGAATTCCAAAAAATAACTGGTCTTTCAAAGTGTCATAAAATTTACCAAAACTACAATCCAGGATTTTTGAAATTTCACTATTGAAAATAATTATTCATCCTGTCAGGAATTAAAAAAAAGATACGATTGCAAGGTAGAATTCCAAAAAATAACAGGTCTTTGAGAGTTTCAGGAAATTTACCAAAATTAGAATCAAAGATTTTTCAAATTTGACTTTGACAAATGATCTTTATAACTGAAAGGAAATGATAAAGTTATGGTTGCTAGGTAGAATGCCAAAAAATAACTGGTCTTTGAGAGTTCCAGGAATGTAAACCGAAAATGGAATCAAAAACTTTTGCAATTCTATTATTAAAAATGTTTGTTTGATTCTAATTTATTTAAAAAAGCATTGTTGCTGTGCATTTCTAAAAAGATAGCTGGTCTTGGAGAATTTCAGGAAATTAACCAAAGTTGGAACCGTTAAAAAATATGTTTGATACTAAAACATTGTTTAAATTTGTAATTGGATGCAAAATTTTCAAAAATTATTGGTCTTTGCCATTTTCAGGAAATTTACCAAAGTTTGAACCGGAATAAAAATTCCAACAGCCTGTTAAACATCTGCGCATTTTATGCAGAAATGTCAATGTTAATTTAATTCTATAAAGAATAAAAGACTCTATTCTACTTCTTAACAACTGACATTGAAATTTTGTGCAAAAAAAAAACTACGTCCAAATTTGGAAAAAATACAGAAAAACTAGAAAAAAATTCCTATTTTTTTCAGCTTGGGGTAATTTTCTGACCACTTTTACGAAATTCTAATAAGATTTAATAACTTCGTTTGACTTCTAAAAAACTTGAACCACATGGTTAAAACAAATTTCTTGCGCAAAAAAACTAATTCCAAATACGGAAAAACTAAAAACAAATTTTTGACATTTTTTTATAGAGGTAATTTTCAGACCATTTTCTTGCTTCTGTCCAAAATTCAAATGATTCCATAAAGATTTGATGAAAATATTGATGTTTAGAAAACTTTAACCACAGGGTTAAAATAAATGTTGACCACGCCGACGACACGACGACAGAATTTTGGATCGCTATGTCTCGCTTTCGCGACTTTCGTCGCGGGCGAGACAAAAATGGATAACAGGAAACACCTACAATTAACTAAATACCGAAGTTACTGTGAATTTACTTTCTGCATATGCGCATTTCGACAACTTATGTCTCTTCAGTGCAGATAAAATCTAAATGTTTGGAAGACCATGAACTCAAAGATATGTAAAAACTGATAGAGAACAAATAACCAATTGCTGAAAATTATAATTTAGTTTGGATTGACAATTTTAGAATTTATGCGTTTTGTAAATGATATTTCTATAGAAGTTTAGATGTGAAATGCCCTGTTGTATAAGAGCCCTACATGTAGAACCAAATTTTCTTAATAAGACAATGTATCTATAATAAAATTTAGAGAATGTTTTTATCAATTTATGATATCTAAACCTTTGATGTAGAAGTTTTTCAGTGAGAAATGTTTTGATTTGATCTGCACTTCAGAGACATGAGTTGTCGAAATGGCCATATAAAATTACTAAATTTACAATAATTATATATTAACACTCAGCCGAAGCCTCTGGTGGAATACTGTTAGCTCCGAGGATATTCACCAGCCAGTAGTTAGTACCTTGATACCGTTCCGGAAACCTATTTTATTTGGAAATTTGCAATAATCAAATTTTAGAAAATATTGCTCAGAACTAAGTAATATATCCTTCTTGCATATCTCTGTCCTGGACTTAATTTGGTTTTTCTTTGAAATATTTTTGCTTAGTATAGGGTCTGTAAGTCTGGTTCAATTTTGGGACTTCCGGGCACATAATTTGTACCCGGAAGTTACATTTTTAACAACAACATATGACGTTTCAAAAACAGAATTAGGACGTCATAATGCTGCAACGTCAGATTTTGGCGGGAAACATTTTCAAATGGCAATTTTATCGTGTTTTCTCGGTGTCACATGACGAGACTTACAGACCCTATTTCTCTACAAGATTTTACAAAATTTTGGTTTATTGTCTTCCAATTGTTTTATATTTATCTGCACTTACGAGAGAAAAAAAATGGATGCATGCATAGCTATATTGAATAATTTGTGATAGGTCTTAGGTTATTAAGAAAATTTTTACGTTGTTTGCGTTGGTCAAAATATAACATTTATAATAATAAAATAATAATATTTATTTGCAAATTACGCCCATAGGGGCCAAGTTAATATAATCACAGAACATACATGTCATGCAAACATATCGCTTGACAAATGACATGTAAATGCAGATATATTGGGAAACTTTGGCCAACGTGGACTTTACTCTTGCAAGTCTGTACTTTGCTTTTAAAAAGTCTGCTACTGATGACAAAAGTTGAAAATTTCGATTAAAAATTTAAAATTTTAATTGATTGAGTCTCTTATCTTGTATAAAATCTGGATACATAATATTTATTGGTGAAAATTAATCATTTCTAGTAGATTCATTCTTGGTACACTTTAGCTGTCTAACGTCATTGTTTTTTATGTCTTACGTCATTGTTTTCTGTGTTCTCGTTTTGGCCGTGTCTTTGGACTTCGAATGTTGTAAATTTCACTCTTTTGTTCCTTCGGTATTCTACTGCTGTTGTTAGCACAAAATGTATTTCATCGTCAATTTCATTTGAACTGCAGTGTTAATTCTGTTATCTCTTGGTGTATCTTGATATCATCCAATATCTATTTCTAAAATATGGTCACTAACCCGAAGTTTAGCTAAAGGCTGTCTAGTTTTAAAATTCAATATTTCTTATAAATATTGTTCTAGTATAATTTCTGACCATAAATAAACAAGTTAGAATTTTCAGAAAAAGATTCTAATTTGTCCAGGGTTCTTTTTACAATAAAACTCATTCAAAATTTTTTTTTATTAATAAAAAGTTGGTTTAAATTCTCAAATTCTGCAATATTGAGGTCAAATTCTTCAAACAAACTTGAAGTAAATGTATACCATGAATAAATCCCATTGCTGTGTAGCGATATATTAATAGTATATGCTTCATGCAAAAATGGATTCATAAAATCTGAATATAAGTTTATAAAAGTATAATAAAGCTTAAGATTTTATAAAAGAAGATAAAGAAAATCTTCCAAGCTCTGATTTTGCTGATAAATTGCATGCTTTTTTTCAAATCCAAAGTTGATTTACAAAATATATTATGAACTCTTTCATAAATGAATTTGTCTTCTAAAGATAAAATGTCACAAACAGATCTATGCTGTTTTGATATTTTAAGGATTTATATATATGGAGAAATATTCTTCCATGAACCAAACTTCACTTTTATATAACATCACGTGTCTGACTAAAGTGTCAAATAACTTTCATGATTAATTTACTGGTAAAGATTGAAAGTTTTGTAACCGACTTTTTACATAAAATAAGACCATGGGTCCTTTATTTTTTGTTAACCCTTGTATGGCCCTTTTGAAAGTGTCATTATAAGAAATAATATGACCAACATAATTATTAATGTTGCATCTTTTTAATGGTAAATAAGTTTTGATTCTAGCAGAAAAGTTTCTACATGAATTTATGTTCTGGAAATTTGTTTTGTTAGTTTTGCGTTTGTAATTGCAGATCTCCTCTAATTTACATGCATTTTACTAATAACAAACAATATGGGTGCTGATATAAAGGTTTTTTTTAGTTTATTTTTTTAATGAAATATCCAATTTCATTCCTGTCGAAGTTACAATCTTTAAGATAATTATTAATATTGATTATATATAGTCTTTTTTACTGACTATTCTCCCTATATTGTCACGTAAACTAATGTACGGGGATACTTAGTTTAATGCTGTAGACTAAGTAATTTGTTATTACAGCGATTAGTGCAATAAAAGTTATTTGATTGAAAAAAAGAATATATATACTCTTATTAATAACCAATGAAAGGATATGGAATAAATGCAAATGAGAAAAAAACGGTAAAACACTTTTATTTATATCAGAGTCAACGGAAATTATGTCCTTAGCTAGCTGTCAGTAACTGCGAGCATTTGTCCGGACAGTACCTGTATGTATTGTCTTCATGTTTTTTGTACTTCATTGTAAGAGTACTCGTCTTGACAAGAAAACGAGTTTAACCCCACCGCAATTGTTGTGCCTGTCCCAAGTCAGGATCAGTTGGTCATTGGCTTGTCCTTGTCTTCTTATAAAATTTTAGTTTCTTGATATTTGGGTTTTTGGATGTGGTTTGTTTCCATTGATTTATTCACTTTTTTACCTTTTCGGGGCAATTGAGGGCTTACTATATGGTGTGAGGTTCCTCACTGTGTTGAAGACCATATGGTGACCCCTAGATGTTTTGTTTTTGGTCGTTTGAACCTGGATATGGGATGTTGTCTCCTTGACATTTACCCCATTTCCTTTCTTTTTCATATTTATTGTTGTTCTTCAACCTGACGTAACCATGAGGCCTTCAATAATGAGCTTTGCACATCCCTCATAGTTAGTAGTTCAAGACAGCCCCTAGTACCGGTTTGAGCGGAATGCATTGCCCAATGTCGAACAACAGCCAACAGTACTGCCATGCCAAATTCTACTCCGTCAACAAACACAAATTAAACTGGCAAAGTCCTTTCACAATCACTATCATCATTTGCTCAATAAAACCGCTATTGCCTCGAGCTAGTGGACAATTACAACATATAGACAACACAACGCTGTTTCATTTGCGACTATGGTATTTTTTAATTTTCAAAGTTCATTGACATTATGAATTCCATATCTCTGTACAGTAGATTTATGATTAAACATATTTTCACATAAATTAAAATTTTTATTGTTGTTTATTATAGTATTACAACTTAAATTTTGCCTTCACAAACACCTCATACCACTAGTCATAACCCTCTTGAATCAATTATAACTTCAAGGAACTTGATCATAGTACATTATCAAAATATAAATTTCGTTGTGGATTTAGAACTTCCTAAAATATTGTATAAAGCATATTTCATCTCATTTTGAGTGTAAGAATGATATTAAAGGGATGACCTGCAATTACAAAGTAACAACTAACAAGAAATTCTTTCCAGAACATAAATTCATGTAGAAAGTTTTCTGCTAAAATCAGTTATTATTTATTTCCCAATAAAAAAGATGATGCATCATTAATTCTATATTTTGACACATGTAAACAACGATAGGCAAAACAACGGCAGTAGAATACCGAAGGAATAAATAAACAAGATACATAAATCAAAGTCTAGAGACAAGGCAAAAGCAAAAAAATCAGAAGAGGGAAAACCAAAGACGCAATACAACCAAAAACACAAACACTAACAATGCAACAATACAAATAAAGCACTAAGAGTGTTTTCTTAATCAGTTTAGACCTATCACAAAATAAATTTAGTTTATGCATATATCCATTTTTATTCTCTTAAGTGCATTTAAATATAAATCGGAAGACCATAAATCAAAATTTTGTTAAATCTTGTCCGGAATAATTAAGCAAAAATATTAAGAAATAAAACTATAATTAGCCCAGAACAGAGATTTGCAAGAGGAACATACTCCTCAGTTTTAAGCAATATTTTCTAAAATTTGGTTATTTCAAGTTTCCACATAAAATCGGTTTTCGGGTTGGCACTGAAGTACTGACTACTGGGCTGGTGAATACACTTAGACATGAACAGTCCTCCAGCAGAGGCTTCCGCTTAATTTTAATATATAATTACTGTAGATTTAGTTTTGCATATGACCATTTCGACAACTTCTGCCTCTTCAGTACAGATAAAATCATAACATCTGGAAAACCATAAACCAAAAATTTGTAATAACAAAAGATGACGTTTTAGTATTATGACGTTTACATTTTTTTGTTAAGGACGTCTTATGTTATCGTGCAAAATGCAACTTCGGGGTACAAAAATTGTACCCGGAAGTTTCAAAATTCAACGAGACTTACAGGCCCTATAACTGATAGAGAACAAATAACCAAAAAGATTCAAATGAAAATGCTAGAAACAGATAGGATACTTTGACGCCAAAAAGGAAAGTCATCGATGCATATGTTTAAAAAAAAACAAAATAAGTGATTGACAGTTGCTGCAACGGAGATATTATTTCGAGTAAAAGAGGAAATTTAATAATAACTTATCACCTTCTTAATAAATTAGTAACTGACATACACTACCTCATTAAATATTTAATCTAGTGTCATTATAATTAAAAATAAGCAATTGAAGTACATAAGTCGCATTGGAATGTTTCATTTTATATATCAAATACGTTTTTAAATAGGGTAATAACGAAAGTACCGACCAAAATTGTAAAGAGCTAAGGTCCATGGGGCAAAATGACAATGCAGGCGGAAAACCCACCAGAAACAAAATTATCGACCGCAATGGTCCTGACCTGGTACAGGTATTTAAATGAATGATAGGTTAAACCGGTTATATGGCGCAACAAACCTCCCTTTCCATTGCGGTAGAGGGCGGTAGAAACTCAACAGCAAATGCTATTGAAAGGCAGTACAAAGAAATGGCCACCCTAGTAAATATTGAATCACTGTTCGGACTGTAACTTCAACTTGTTCCATAAGAGACTGATATCTAGTAAAGCACACTTTTATTGATCGTATGAGGCGGATTTTTGTGAAGCATTGTTTGATAATGCGTCATGAAGATAACAGTGTCTAATGACAAAGTCTGTATAATTCGTGCTGGCTCTCGCCTAACGAATCAACTGTACAACATACACTCCATAAGCAGGAGAAGTTGGAATAGTATTGTCCATGTTAGAGACATTAATTATTTCGAAAGTATAATTGTCTCTTTTGTCGTAAAGTTAAGTATGTGACCATTTTCTTCACATTCTAAATGTAAGTCCACAAAGATGTAGATCTAGCGTATTCTGTCGTTTCTTTTATCCCTAGATCTAGTTCTGGGGATAAATTAGCCAAAGATGCGTAATTAAGGGAAAGAACATCATCAATGCATCTATGATTAAGGTTGGAGGATATAGCATCCTTTTTTATGACCTATTACGAGTCCCTGAAGAATTAAGGCTCTTATTCGTATGTTTATTATACTTTAGGGAAACGGGACAGATAAAGGGGAGGTTTGCTAGGCTTTTGCTAGTGCCGGTACCAAGTCCGACTGTCCCGAGTTCCTATCGTTGTCTACGTTTGTCTTTTGTCTTATTCGTGTTCTTCTGTGTAGTTCCATGGCAGATTGTGGCATGTAATTATAATTTTCAGCCATTGTAGGTGTTTCCTGTTATCCATTTTTTTACATTCATAGTAATATAAAAACACATTTGCGAGTAGAGGAGCACGATTAGTGCCCATTTTATATACGATTTTATAAAGTCAAGGAAAAGTGTTTTTCGGTAATTGTCGAACAAAACTAAATTCTTAATTTTATATTCTATGTATATGTATTTCGCTTGTCTCTTCCCATGCTCGATACTCTTATGTTTCATATACTACCGGGAAACGGGACAGATAAAGGGGAGGTTTTTTTACCCATAATCCGTTTTAACCCTACCGCTGGCATTTGCTAGTGCTGTTACCAAGTACGGTTATCCCGAGTTCCTATCGTTGTCACGTTTGTAGTTTGTCTCACAAATGTTTTTTTTTTCTGTGGAGGTCCCTGACGGATTGTGGATTGTAATTATAATTTAGCTATTGTAGGTGTTTCCTGTCATCCATTTTTTTACATTAATCAGTGGAATAAATCATCTACATTTATATTCTATGTATGCAGATACATTACGGTTTGAGTTGTTAGAGCTCGATAAACCCCAATCACTTTCACATACTTCCAAATGCATGTTCTTGACATATATATATATGCCTAGTAAATAGTGTACTCTTGTAACACACATTTGAAAAAGGTCTTATAATGTTTACATTCCAAATAAATAAATATACTCTTGATTCAAACGACATTTATATTTTATTTGTTTAATAATATAATGTTGTCTAAAGAGTGCTTGAAATAGAGATAAAATGTATCTACACAAAACATATCCATTTTAGTATGGGGGTGGGATTTTGTTTTTGAAAAAAATAACTTTTTTACGGCCCAGAGGGCAGAAGAAAAAATTTACTTTTGCATTGTAGCCTCATAACTAGTATGATAAAATAGTAAAAAATATTTTGTCGAAGAAAGTTTCTGAAAAAAAAATTATGAACGAAAAGAATATCCCAGCCACCCCACACCCCGATAAGAACATGGTTGCTGCCTTATATGCTTGTCACTTTCAGTTTTAATTTATTTTATTTTATTATCAAAACTCTACTAAATTTTGTAAAGCTACCAAAGAAACCTATTTACACTTTGAAATCCGAAAAAGATTCTATATTGAATTGCTTACAATTTTGAAAAATTTCATTTCAAACACCCATCGTCTATCAAAACTGTTTCCAGAGCCAAGCAGGAAGTGAGAAATAACAATTGTTTCTTACAACTGAGAGCAACTCTTGAAAATGGTGTGTGTGTGTGTGTGTGTGTGTGTGTGTGGTTCATTCTGATTTTGTCTTGCAACCATCTCTATTTTTACGTTGATATATACAAGTGAATGCACATGAGACAAATACATGGTTAAACCAAGTAATGGTACTACGCTTTGATTGTTGTTCTTCATCTTTAAATCAACAACGAGCTCTGGTCATGCCTCATAGCGAGTTCAAGGCGGCCCGTAGCACCGATGTCAGCTCAGTTCATTGCTAGATGTCGCACAATGCCACACTCTTGTTAATGAATGCGAGATTGTCAAAAAATATAAAAATAACTGGCAAAGTGTTCCTAAAATCGCTGTCATCCGTTTCCCGACAAAAAGACTTGCCTTTATTACATGACAGGATTTAGTGCATCATAGATTTTACCTATATGTAGTATTATCAATGAAATTAGGCCAGATGAAAATCAGTAATAAAAGTGAACGACCGCCTGCTCAAGTTTCCTACGACGAAAAGTATGGATAAACACATTATTTGAACCAGCGTTAAGTCAAGTTCTACAACTCTGTTATGACAACCATTAGCGTCTGTAATTGTGAAAATAACCCATATCTCATTTGATCCGGAACTCATAATGATGACATTCTAAAAAAGATACAATATCGTTGTTTCAAACTGGAAATACAGAAGAGTTGTACCGATAAATTTAATTATGGAGTCTTTCCCCCAAAAGCATCCCGTTCGTAGATCAATGTAGGGATAGGATGTAAATATGCGCCTATTTGCAGTTTCATTATCAATATTTTGTTATATATTTTGGTTGAGAAACTATTAGATATTGATGTATTAATTTTTAGATCGTCATAAATGTTGAGGACCGTTTTTAGAACAACTATGAAATCTTCGTTCCATTTGTTTAATCTCACATTTATACGGAGTTTTTCCCATGTACATTTATTCCCTTTATCCCCTTATTTGTTCAATTACAAATTTATTGCCATGTCTTTGGACTTTAATTTTTGAAATCATCTTTTCCTTTGTTCCTTCGGTAATCTACTGCCGTTATTTTATTTCACTGTTATAATAAGTTTTACAATACAATGTGTAATTTTTGTGTACATTTATTTTATATGTATTGTAGCTACTACTACTGCATTTTAAAGGTATTTTAAATCTTATAAAAACAATTTCACATTCCATTATATTTTTTCAGTATAAAACAATTCCAAAACAGGAATGATCAATGAAAGACTATTAACTTTTGACACTATCTTGAAAATGAAAAAAAATCAGACAAAGCGTAATTTGGAGGGACTAGTCGCTGAGTATTCGACGTTAATCTGCCTTCAAGTTCAAGTAGTCTACTCTGTTGGTAAAGCACAGTATCACTAGAAATAATAATTAAGTTTAAATCTTGCCAAAGGGTTTGGTAAAGAATAAGCATGAAGATATTAGTGAGATTTTAAGTTCATCGAAACTTAAGGAAAATGTAACGGATATACCTGCTCTTATTTCGTAAAATATCTTAAGAAACAAAATGCGTGTAATAGTACATTATAATGGAAAGAGTAGTCCTGTATTATTTATTGAAACAGTTATATTGATAAGCTACAATAAAAAAACATATGTTCGAAAAATTTTAGTTTTTTTATCATTCTGTATTTAAATTAGATTTCCCCAAAGTCTACACCTACATGAATTTACTTACTCAGCTATTTATATCTTTTCTAACCTTTGAATGGGAATTTAAATGTTTGATCGATTCTTTCAATTGGCATTTTCAAAGCAATTTGAGACAGATAAGGCCACAACTTCATCTGAGGTCTGAATGCTACTTAGATTATGTCCGCTCTTTAGGGAAGCATATAGGACTTTCACTAGCTTAAGACTCTAGTGCTTTTGTCGGCAATGAATGACAGTGATTGTAAGTACGTTTTGAAAGCTTAATTCATGTTTGTTGATGACCCCGCATCCAAGAGTGAAAAGAAACATTTTGCAATGAATTCCCCTCGAACTGGTTCAAGGGGTCATCTTGAAGTTACCATGATGTATGCGCAAAACCCTTTGCTGACGGCCTCATGGTGTTTCTTAGATACATAACTATAAAAGCGTTTTTAGTTTTTAGTTCTTCCAAAGGCAAAGGATGACAGTGATTGTAAGAGCACTTTGCCAGTTTAATTGATGTTTGTTGACAATCCCGCACCCATGACCAAGAAAGACGTTGATGTAGTGTTGCTCGACAATTAGCAAAGAATTCCGCTTAAACCGGTGCTAGGGCCGTCTTGAACTTACTATGAGGTATGAGCAAAGCTCATTGTTGAAGGCCTCATGATGACTTTAAGATGAAGAACAACAATAAAAGCGTTGTTTCATTGCTTGTTTTTACCATGTATTTGTAGAGACTTTGTCTCATGTGCATTTACTCCATATCCTTTTATTCACCATCCATTTGTAGAGATTTTTTTGCCATGTGTATTTACTCTATATCCTTTCATTGTTTAATCGTGATCATTCAAATTGGTCTTTTAATTGTTTTGGTATGATCCTTTAATGGAGAATTTTTGTACAATATCTAAATTTTTGTAACTTTTGTTGAAAAGTATCTCCCTCATGCAAAGCTCTATCCTTAGCTGATTTTGGCTAAACATTTAGATCATATTGGTTATTTGTTCTCTATCAGTTTTTTGAACATTTTTGAGATTATGATCTTAAAACGTTTAGATTTAATCTGCACTGAAGAGACATATGTTGCCGAAATGCGCATATGCAGAAAGTAAATTCACAGAAACTTCGGTATTTAGTTATTTGTTACCACTGGGTCGATGCCACTGCTTGTGTCCTAATTTTTGTCTTCCGTCGGGCTACTTAATGACAAATATTTGTATGCATACATAGCCCGATTTTACTTTTTCTCATTGACCGGTCCCGACATGTGTTGCTTCAATGACATATGTTAGCTGCGATCGATGTTGCTAAACATTTTTATTCTCCTCTTGTAACCCTGGTGATTTCAGCTTGATAACCCTGAGCATCGCCCAAGTTGGTACTCCATGGCGGGTGGGGAGCAAGTAAGTGACCTTGATATAATTTTTGTCGAGAATACCGCTTAAGTGCACGCTAGGGCCTTCTTGATCTCGCTTGAGGGGTGAAACAACGGCAGTAGAATACCGAAGGAACAAAAGAGTGAAAGTTACAAAAATTGAAGTCCATAGACACGGCCAAAACGAGAACACAGAAAACAATGACGCCAGACACAAAACAACGACGCTAAACAGACACAAAGCATAGAAACAGAAATCACAACATTCAAAACAAAGGACTCAAAGTGTGAACTCCAGTGAAACTGAGAATGACATCAGGTGCTCCGGAAGGGTAAGCATGTCCTGCTCTGAATATTGTTCACCTCTAGTTGAAGACTTTCAGGCGACATCAAGATGTAGACAGGAATATGATAACCTGGGGTTTTCTATGTATCGCGTGCGTTTTAGTCACATGTACATTCACTCCATATCTTTTCATTTTTCCTGTTTGTCCCCGAGGGTATTCACGAGCCCAGTAGTCAGTACTTCGGTGCTGACCCGTAAGCCGATTATTTTTTTAAACTTACAATATCTAAATTTTTGTATTTCTTTTTAAAGTAAGGAGTGTCTCCCTCATGCAAAGCTCTGTCCTTAGCTGATTTTGGCTAAACATTTATATCATATTGGTTATTTGTTCTCTATCATCTTTTTTAACATCTTTGATTTTATGGTCTTCCAAACGTTAAGATTTTATCTGTTCTGAAGATACATAAGTTGTCGAAATGCGCATATGTAAATTCACAGTAACTTCGGTGTTTAGTTATTTGTAATATAACATGCCTGCCCCTTATCAAAAGTGCTTTTGCTACAACTTCTCATGTATCCTTAAATTTTCTCATATTCTATTACTGATAAGAATATGAATTGCCGTAGGTTTGGAGTTTTGATTTTGGAATTCCCCCTTTCATCATTTTAGTTTAGTATTCGTTTGCCGATGTATTTCCCAGTAATACACATTATACATTAAACATCACCAGTAGAATACCAAAGGAACAAAGGAATGGAATTTACAAAAATCGAAGTCCAAAGACATGACCAAAGACACAGAAAACAATGACGTGAAACACAGAAAACAATGACGTTAAACAGATACAAAGCACAGAAATAGAAAAGACAACATTCAAAAATAAGGCACTCACAGTGTGAACTCCAGTGAAACTGAGAGTGAAATCAGGTGCTCCGGAAGGGTAAGCATGTCCTGCTCTGTTATTAGCATTTGTCAAGCTGTAAGTGAGTCAATCTAGGAAATTGTCAAATCGGTAGTCAAATCCGGGATGAATCTAGCTGAAAATGTCCGCTTTCATCTGGGATAATGACATGTCATATATTTCAATGATGTCATGGTGACGGCCATAGAATTTCTTGAGGGATGTAATTGACAATGTTTGAACAAATCCCTGACAAAGCAGCTTTTGGGACAGTGTTTTTGCTCTGGATGTATTCTGAAAGTTGTTTTGATAAAGTAAATAAACGTACTGCATTACATGATTTGTTACCTTCACTAATAGACAGATAACGCGTTATGTTTGAATAAATTATAAATTAAACAATTCTGTCTAAGACAACCTGGATACTTTTAAATGTGGGTATTCATTTTATGATAAATTTTAAACAAGCTTAAAGGACCTGTTTTGTCAAACAAAAATGATACCTATTGATAGACCATCCCTTTCCACAGTTTCTTGTAATAAAGCTTATTTCAAAATATTTAGATATATTGTAAAACATGTTCCAAAAATTATATAATGCATGGCCTGAAGCGGCAAAAAAAATTAGCTTTCCACTGGCGTATGCAACGTTATATCCTTTAAAATTTACTGTAAAAGATTTTGGGAGAAAAGTTGCGGCAAATTTCGTTGTGTCTAAATGTACTTTACTGTCTCTCCAGTGCAGATTTGATCAAAACAATTGGAATACCATAAGCTAAACATTTTGTAAATTCCGATGGAGAACAAATAACCAAACATGCATAAAAGAAGGGCAAATGGGGTTAGAAATATTTTCAAAATTTAGATATTGCAACGATGTACTTACTACTTGGTACCTTTGGGGATTAATAGTATGAATTTCCAAATAAAATTGGTTTTGGGCGGGTTAACAGTATGAAACAACGGTAGTAGAATACAGAAGGTACAAAGGGGTGATATTCACAAAAATCGAAGTCCAAAGACAGGGCAAAAACGAGAACACAGAAAACAATGACGTTAGACACAAAAACAATGACGTTAGACAGATACAAAGCACAGAAACAGAAATCACAACATTTAGAACAAAGGCACTCACAGTGTGAACTCCAGTGAAACTGAGAGTGACATTAGGTGCACCCGTCACACTGTGAGTGATTCAATCCGGGAAAATGTCAAAGTCGGTATTCAAATCCGGGAAGACGTGAATCTAGCTGAAAATGTCCACTTTCATTTGGGATACTGAATTTAGGAATATCTTATATATAAATACAGATATTTCAAATTCAATACACTATTATATTTTTTCCTTTAACCTTGGCAAAATATATCTATAGGGTTTCACTACACATTACTGTCCTACCTGTCCGGTACCAACAGTATCTGTGTCACAACTTCCCATGTATCCTTGTGTTACTTGGACAAGTATAGGAAATTTATCTTGAAACCTTTTGATAAAATCACATACAGAATATGAATTTGAATCGGTTATATACATCGTAGTTCCATTAGTTTTACATCCGGGTTTGAAATTGATAAGTGTTTGCACTTTATATAAAAGTTTTGCATTAAAAGGAAAGAAAAGATATCTTTCGTAAGAAACGTTTTAAATGGCAAAGGTTATCAGACTTAGGCCATGAACTGACTATGAATTGTAAACAAAATATTATGATATTGTAAGCTCTTACAATATTGAAAACATTGAATGCATATTTCATATGTTCACCTTGGCCAACTCTGTACAGCATAAGGCAGCAACTATTTGATTTTTAAGGGAGGTAATGCAGGAACAGTTGATCCTGAATATTTTTCCATACAATCTTTGAGTCTGACTAATTTTTTTGTCACTGGAAGCAGTCCTTTTGTTTTTTGTTGTTTTTTTGTTTTTTTTTTTTTTTCAAGC
>MJUU01060795.1:0-28415 GCA_002080025.1 Modiolus philippinarum
GTTAAATGATCATGTATGTGCACCCTAGAATTAATTCAAAGGAAAAAAAATGGTCAAGTCTATCAGATCAAATGATAATAAAAATACTGTGAAAAATGTCAGTTATGATGGCTTACTTTGCGAGAAATCCATAAAAGTTAATCACATTTAAATCTGATGGAGAAAAAAAATTGAAGGACTTTATATTTAACAATTTTGAAGCCTTTGGTTCAGCATTAACAGCGCATAACATTTACGTTAGATGTCAGTACTTCGGTGCTGACCCAAAAACCGACTCTATTGGAACCTCACAATATCTAAATTTTGTAAATGTTGATGAAAACAAAGGAGTATCTCCCTTATGCAAAGCTCTGTCCTTAGCTGATTTTGGCTTGACATTTAGGTCATATTGGTTATTTGTTCTCTATCAGTTTTTGAACATCTTTGAGTTTAAGGTCTTCCAAACGTTTAGATTATATCTGCGCGATGGAATTGTCAATAGTTGATAATACTTGCAGGAAAATAGATCCAGGTCACTAATTGACCTGATAAACTGATACAATAATAGCGCTCAATTTGGTTAAGTAGCCAACAGGCTCGGAATATGTACTGTTTACTGACAAGTGAACAAATGGACATTGTATTGGCTGTTTTTGAAGTAGAACTTACTGCAAACAAATTATGTAGATACATTTGTATTCAATCTACTGAATTAAAGATGTGTATAAAAATTTTCATGGAGATTCATATGTAAGCTATTGTGTCATGCTTTTCTAGTGTTGCATGTGCTGTGCTGGAATATATAATAATATCATGTTTTGATTAATATAATATGTATTTTGAGTTTCGGCTAAATATCGATTGTAATATACGCAAAATGCAATAAATCTTTTTTTGCTTGGAACGGGCAGTACATGTTAAGGTGTGCAAAAATAACAATAGTCATGGATACTTAATTATCTGTAATTGTGTCTAAGCGTAATGACTAGCTGATCAAACTGAACATCAAATTTTGCAAAATATTTCAACTTTTTAAATTTTAATTGCTCAAACGGCATATTTTGTGGTCTCATTTCCACTTATGTTTGCTTTTCATCTTTAGCACCTTTTGCGATAATATATACAGGAAGTCTTATGTATTTGTGATTTTTCCTTTCATTGACAGTTGCTTTGTACAGCATCATATTCATTTGTTGGGGAGTCATATCCTAATACGGAAAGCCTAGGCGCAAAGATTGTAAACCATCTGTGTGGAGAAATAACACCCAATGCAGAATAAAGACTACTGTTTTCCAGAAAAAGTGCCCTTCTACCGATTTTCAATATTAATCAAACCCGTTACCCCTTGTTAAACTATCCACCCTTTTTCATGTAAAGGTTTTGAATTGATTAGCATATTCACTTCCTGGTATGGCTGTAGTACTGTCGACTGGATGTAAAACTACAACTAATCAATCAACCACAGCATTTATCATTTGTTCCATTTAAATTTAATTATTTCTTAATCATGCCTACAAGTGTTGAGAATTTTAACTTACCATTGTGCCTTTATCGACATGAAAACCATTTATAACACAAGAATCAGAGGTATAGTGGAAAGCTGCTACGGGTATATGAGATATATACCGTAATGTTTCCAGCAGGACTGCTTCAATCATACGACAATTTTCTCTGTCTTTGAGAACTGGTTGTCTTTCTCGTCCAATTTGTTTGTCTACTTCTTGCTGAAGTGACTTTTGTAATTCCTGTCGTGTTGCCATTATGTGTACAAGAGATAACAGTGCACCTCGTGTTGTAAGAAAGGCTTAAACAAAATATAAACGTCTGCATTACACGCTCATCACTAATGTTTTGAATAATTAACCAGATTATATTTGAGTCGTCAAAGACAATTTGTGAACAATTTAATTTATTATTCAGAATAGATTTTTGTGACTTAATCTTTATTATTATAACAATAAATTTTAATGTTTGAAACATGATATTAAAAAATTTTATAAATTTTGCTTTTTTTGTTTAAACTGGTGAATAACATTATAACCACAAAACTTCCAACGTCAATGGAAAAAACCTATTATTCACCGATGAATAACCCCAGAAAGTTACAACGTACATGGAATATCCCTATTATTCACTTGTGAATAACCCAAGAGTTGCAACGTTTATGGAAAGAAACTTTATAAATTTATCATGTCAAGTGCAAGTGAACAGCCCAAAATGATTCACATTTAAGTCTTATATTATGAGTGTACTTTGTTTGAAATTTAGAAATTTAAAAAATAACATTTCTAGTGTCTGTTCGGTACAATAAAACAATTACGGCCAATGAAAGGCCCGATGGAAATAACCTCAGTGCAGTTTACTATTTGGGATATTTACCTCTTTCCAGGGTCATTATTGTATAATACACGTATTTCTACATATCTTAAACAGTAGTAAAAACGGTATTGGCATTTTGTTATTATCTACATGAAAGTGTGTTTCATTTCATGCACAGTTTATTACAGTCTTAGGACAAAAAAAAACATCAGAGGGTAAAATTTAACAAAGAATATTTATAATTGTACCAGGATGCTGATACACAAGTCTCCAAAACGAACTCCCAAATCAGACTTCAGAACAAGAAACTCCCTTCAACTTCATTCATTTCATAGCACTCTGATCCTTACCGCCTTTTTCCCAATTGTCATGACAATTTTCCGCATTCTGAAATTTTTGAGACTAGAAACCAACTCACAATATGCAACACAACCTTTCCATGAAGTTTTGCTCAATTCTTAGCACTTTTAATTTTCCCGCCTTTTTGCCTTTCCATGGCAACAGTCGTCATTTTATTTTATTTTAGACTGAAAACAAATTCCCGGTATGCTATACAAACATTGTGTAAGTTTTCATGCAATTCTGAGCAGTTTTGATTTTTCCGCTTTTTTGTTGTTCCATGGCAACGGTTGCTATTTTGATTTTTTTTAAACTAAAAATAAATTCCCTGTATGATATACAACCTTTCTGTAAGTTTTCATGCAGTTCTGAGAACTTTTAATTTTCCCGCCTTTTTTCCGTTTCCATGGCAACAGTTGCCATTTTGATTTTTTTAAAACTAAAAACAAATTCCCTGTATGCTATACAACCTTTCTGTAAGTTTTCATGCAGTTCTGATAATTTTTAATTTTCCCGCCTTTTTACCATTTCCATGGAAACGGTGCCATTTTGAAAATCCCTAGACCTACTTGCACAACTACACATTAGTATCTATGTTCCTTTTAAGTTTCATCAAGATCTGATGAGTGGTCTCCAAGATCTGCCCCGGACAAATTGTAATACGATTTTTGTCAATTTCCTGCCTTTTTATGGTTTCCATGGCAACGGTGCCATTTAGAAAATCCATAGACCTTCTTGCACAACTAGACATTGGTATCTATGCTCATACTAAGTTTCATTCAGATATGATGTATGGTCTCCAAGATCTGCCCCGGACAAATTATCCCAAAATTTAGTCGATTTTCCCACCTTTTTGCCGTTTCCATGGCAACGGTGCCATTTTGGAAGTTCCAAGACCTTCCTGCACAACATTAGTATCTATGTTCCTTTTAAGTTTCATTAAGATCTTATGAGTGGTCTCCGAGATCTGCCCCGGACAAATTGTAATACGATTTTTGTCAATTTCCCGCCTTTTTATGGTTTCCATGGCAACGGTGCCATTTAGAAAATCCATAGACCTTCTTGCACAACTAGACATTGGTATCTATGCTCATACTAAGTTTCATTCAGATCTGATGGGTGGTCTCCAAAATCTGCCCCGGACAAATTATCCAAAAATTTTGTCGATTTTCCCGCCTTTTTTGCAGTTTCCATGGCAACGGTGCCATTTTGGAAGTTCCCAGACCTTCCTGCACAACAAGACATTGGTATCCATATTCCTGCTAAGTTTCATCCAAATTGGACGAGCGATCTCTGAGATCTGCTCCGGACAATTTTTTGTCCGGAAAGAAAAAGAATAATAAAAATAATAATAACAAGTTATAACTGTGTTCGCAAGCGAAACACAAAAGTCTCCCAAACGAACTCCCATATCGGTTTCCTGGGCATTATAAAACCCCCTTTCAAAAAAAATTTGAGCAGGGGTTCCCCTTATAATTTACTTTATACATGTAGTTGAAATCAAAACATAACACACTGCTGAAAACACGTTTTTCTCAAAATTATAGTTTTTTGGCTTGGTTTCCATGGCAACCAAATGCTCCATTATCCATAACAATGAATTTCATACCTTGATTTAAAAAAAATTTGGGCAGGGGTTCCCCTTATAACCTTAATAATACATATAGCTGTAATGAAAATACAGTAATCAATAATAAACGTGTTTTCTCAAAATTTCAATTTTTTTGTATGGTTTCCATGGCAACAGTACTAATTTTCAAAATTATAGCTGTCTGGCTTGGTTTCCATGGCAACCAAATGCTCCATTACATAACAATGAATTTCATACCTTGATTGGGCAGGGGTTCCCCTTATAACCTAAATAATACATATAGCTGTAATGAAAATACAATTATCAACAATAAATGTGTTTTCTCTGAATTTCATTTTTTTTTGTATTGTTTCCATGGCAACGGTACTAATTTTGAAATTTCTAATTCTATGGGACCCTTTCTTAAATGAGAAACATCTTTCCAATGAAGTTTCATGGAGTTGCAGTAACTAGTTTTCAAGATACAGTGAAAAAATGGTGAAAAAATTCAAAATTTCATTTTCCCATAGGGTTAACATGGAGTACCCCACCCCTATTTGAGACCCCCAAAAGTACCCTTAGTGAACCCGTATCTGAATTTTTTTTGGATGTTTCACAACTAAATATATGGGGCTAACATCCTACAAAGTTTGAAAGCTTAAGGTCAAATGGTCTCTGAGATCTCTTTCGGACAAGTTCACGCGGACGAGAATAAAGAAAGAAGAATAATAATAAGAAACGCAACAAAAACAATAAGTCTCCCAACTTCGTTTGGGAGACTTAATAATAAGAAACAGAGTAAAAACAATAAGTCTCCACAAACTTCGTTTGGAGGCTTAATAACGCTTCTATATTTCTAAGTGTCGGTACCAACATCAAAAAAGGTGTGAAAGGGCAAAGAGTTGTACAGGTTTGAACTCGACAACGACAGTATAATACCGAAAGAACAAAGCCAAGATTAGATTAATCACAGTCCAGAGACCAGGCAAAAGCAAGAACACCAGAAAAGAGAAAACCAAAGACACTACAATACAAACACTAAAGATACAACGCTCAGAACTAAAGTACTGTATCATGTGTATAGGGCTTTATATTCGGTGTAAGAAATTTTCGCGGTTTTTAAGTCTTAGATTTATTCGCGGGGTTTTATATTGGCGGATTTTATTTTCATTCATATTCATGTTAACAGTGAAATATTCGCGGGTATAAATTTTTGCGCTAATCATGTTAAACGCGAATAGCGCGAAAATTAATACCCAGCGAAAAATAACAACCGTACTGTATTAACAGTGTGAACTTTTAAAAAAACAGAGTGACATCAGGTACTCCCGAAGGGTAAGCTTGTCCAAACGCTTTCTCCTGTAACTTGTCTTTTTGTAATTCTTTCAATATTGTTGTAACAGCATTTGATATCTATAGGTTAAACTTATTTCATTTGCTCATATAATGACAAAAGGGATAAGACACAAGTTAAACAAACTTATGAAGTCTTCTCCCGCATATACAATTTTTTACAATAATATATTAGAGCATGCTTATACATATAATAACAAATAAATAGCAATGTTTTTTCATAAGAATAACAAAAAAATAATAATAAATAAACTACAATGATACTTAGATAATGATAGAAACAATATGATTGCTATTTTCGGTGGTGTGTGTGGTGATCAAACAACAAGAAATCTCTCCGACTTTTTGATATATTCGTATACGAGCTTAAATATATATTCATTTTGGGCATCGGTTAACTCTGGGTTACCACAAGTTAAAAGTTCAAGATCTATGTTACAAACCTCTGGTAACCAAGCCAGATTTTCAATCAAAGAGTTTCGTAGCATTGTAAATTTTGGACACTCGAAGAAAAAATGGAAGGCGTCCTCACGATGTGCACCACAAAGACATGACGGATTGGATATAATGTTTACCTTATATAAATCATAATTAAGAAATGATGCCTTGTATCAAAGTTGTGTCAATATTATATTCAATTTTCGAGGGCCGACACTATAGTAGCTAGGAATTTAATTATTTCATTTTGCTTTCGCAATTCATGTTTGAAACATGAGATAGAGTTTATATTTCTTAATGTAGACTGTAACTGGTTCCACTGACGAATAGTTGAGGGAATGAAGGAATCATAAGTTGTCGAAAGTCTACAATACGGTACAATAAAATTGTCTCCATCACGCAAAGGATATATAGTGGTACTTTGGATTTTTGGAGGTATTAGATCACAAAGATAACTCGGAGCGTTACCATTTTGTATATTATAGAACATTTGTAATCTTCTTCGTTTTCGTTTTTCCGCTAGTGGTTCCCATCCAATTTCTTTATAAATTAAGTCCAAACTTGTAAAACACGGTAATCCAGAAACAATTCTGGCGGCTTCTAACTGTAGCTGTTCTAATTTATTAGCATTTCCCAACCCACAAATATCCCAAACTTCACATGCATATTCAAATATCGGTCTAATATATACCATATATAATTTTTCTAGATTTTTACGACACATTTTATACTTTAATTTACGAAGAACATTTAAATGTCTAGAGATACTTGAAATAACATTTTCAATATGTATATTCCACTTAGCATCGCTGCTAAATGTGACTCCCAAATGTTTGTGACAGTTAGTAATAGGAATATCTTTACCGTTCAATGTAAATTTAAGAGTAGGGATATCTGTATTAGAGAATAACATTATTTCCGTTTTATCGGGGTTGAAGGACATTAACCATTTCTTTGACCATTCATCCAACTCTTTCAAATCATGATCAATTACAGATTTTATCTGCAATCCATCATGACTTGAATAGTTGAAGGAAGTGTCGTCTGCAAAAAGGCGACCCAGTGATATAAGAGTTTCTGCGATATCATGAATATAAACAATGAAAAGTAAGGGTCCAAGGACAGACCCTTGGGGGACACCGGCTGATATCTGACAAAGTGATGACATCGAATCTTTTAACACCACCCTTTGTTGACGCCCAACAAGGTAGCTTTTGAACCAACTCAATAGATTCCCATTTAGACCATATGATTTCATTTTATGTAACAACCCCCCATGCCAAACTTTATCAAAAGCTTTTGAGAAATCACAAAACACAAAACAGTTAATTTCCTTTTTTTCTAGTGAATTCATGATGCAGTTATACATTTCTAGTAATTAATGAACTGTTGAATATTTTGGAAGAAAACCAGACTGATATTCGTATATTAGCTTATTCATATTAAGATGATAAAGACGTGTTTATATACGACACGTTCCATGATTTTCCCTACACAACTTATAAGAGATATGGGCCTATAATTTGACGGAATCGAATTATCACCTTTTTTAAAAATAGGCATCACATTAGCAATCTTCCATCTGGTTGGGTATTTAATTTGTTGAAGCGATTTGTAGAATATTATTTGTAGGGGAATTGATATTTTTTCGGGGCACATTTTTAACATTCTGTGACTGATTTTATCAGGTCCCGATGCTTTATTTGGATCTAATATTTTTATAAAATCTACAATCTCGTCTATAAAAATATTAATGTTTTGAAGGATATTTTCAGTTTTATTTGTAATATTAGGAAGTGGAACATTTACATCATCCAGAGAGGAGATAATATTAAAGTATTTGTTTAATAAGTTACATTTCTCGTCGTCTCCATATACGATATCATTAAACTCACCATCTTGAATTATATTTTGAAGTGGGGTATGTTGTTACAGCCTTTATTGGATTTAATGAGCATTTTCATGATTTTCCAATAAGTTTTCGGTTTTGATATATTATCTCAAATTATATTACCTAAACTTTTTTCAAAATTTTCTTTGGCTATCTTCTTCAGGTTATTAACCTTATTTCTTTGTTTTTTGTATTTTTCAATATCTGACGGTCTGTTGTATTTTCTTGTAGTTTTGCGGAATCTATCTATGATACTCATGTTTTTGTTTATTTTGTTTTGTTTTTGTTTTGTTTTGTTTTTTGTTTTTTTTTTTTTGTTTTTGTTGCTTTTTTGTTGTTGTTGTTGTTGTTGTTGTTTTGTTTTGTTTTGTTGTTGTTGTTGTTTAATATTCTATTTTATCAAACAATAAAGGAATATGGAGGAAATGTAAATGAAACAAATTCAACAAATGAAATAAAAGGGACAACAGGAAACACATACAATGGCTGAAAATTATAATTACATGCCACAATCTGCTAGGGAACTACACAGGAAAAACACAAATAAGACAAAAGACAAACGTAAACAACAATAGGAACTCTGGACAGCTTGACTTGGTACCGGCACTAGCAATAGCCAGCGGTAGGGTTAAACCGGTTTATGGATACCCAAACCTCCCCTTTATCTGTCCCGTTTCCATATAATATAGTAAACATACGAATAAAATCCAATACAGGTAGACCACTAACTCCATGACCACAATCTTGAAAGGAAAATATGACAATACGTAATTCTGAAAGATGGGTCTAGGGGTGCTCACCGCTGATCTGCCGGCTAGCTAAAGGAGCCTAGTCTGCTGGTAAAACACTGTCGCACTACGGAAGAACATGGTAAATACATGGTAAAATCAACCAATGGAACAAAGCTTTTATTGCTGTTCATTTGAAGTCACCATAGGGCCTTCAAAAATTAGCATAGCCCGTAACTCAAAATAACTTCAAGACGGTCCATATCACTTATTTAGGCGGTATTTAATCTTAGATAGCGAACAACACTAAATCTATGTTAAGTTTCACCATGCACGTTTGGCAGTCAACAAACATAAAATCAAATGGAATATTTCTGTCATCTGTTGCCCAACAAAAGGACCAACGAAAGATAACCACTACATAACAATCACAGGTCACTCATCGAGAAAATTGTTAAAGAACTTTATTTAACGAAATTAGGAGATGTGGCCATTATAAAAAGATGGTCAGAAAACATTCAGAAATTAGAAAACAATAATATGCCAAAATTTGAAAGTATGGAAGTGTATTTATATGGGGAAATTTTCTCAAGAACACCATCTTTGATTTTTTTAACGGACTCTATACTGTATAAGAGACAAACTCCGATTGTTCAGTATTTATATTCAATAAGTTCAAAAAGGAATATATATTGTGCTTAAATATAACTCTAGCTGTGAAACAGTACTTCAATTTTGATCAAAATATGAGTTCGAGGGGGAATGGGGTGGAAAAAGGCATTGCTCACAATTCTAAAAGCTTCAATTCTAAAAATACCGTATTTATGAAAAAGAGAGTCGAAATAATTCAGTTAGATAAAAATACCCAAGTTAAATAAATACTTAATTTTTTTTTTGAAGTCGCACGCTTGTGTCAAGGAGTAATTTATCATCAGAAGAATTGGAATCAAATAATATGGAATGTTGTAATCAAAACCAGTAAGAAAGAAGTATCGATTACCAATAATATAGACTTATTAGGCCAGATTAGTACCTAGCACATCCATGGAATGCCAACACGGATGTTATTCTTTATTATAGATTTTAGATATCAATATATGCGTGATATTTTAGGCTTAGCTAAAATATTGCCTTGCCATGTAAAAACCTGCAATGATTGCTTGAATGAAAAATTTCTAAAACAAGTTCTGATTTTGTAGGGGACGCCATACATTGCATTCATATTTAATAATTCCACTTAAGATGAATTTCCAATGCGATTTACCACTAAAAATGCAAAATTATTTACCTGCACTAACAAGGTCTGTCAAAATACAAGAGACGTGCTGTTCTGTGATTTGTATATCTGTTCCCTCTGTTTTCTTAATTTCCTCCATGAATCCATGGTACACGCCTTTAAAGTCTGGATCAAATTGTTAAGATATATTTACAATTTGTTTTTTTTTTAAATCTACTGTAAGGATTATCATCAAATTCCTTGTTGATGCAATTTTTGCAACATCAAAATACCCCTGAATTAACAAAAGTTAAAGACCCTCGAAAGTAATCACTTTTACGATTATATTGGTCATACAATACTGAAATAACAAAATACAGAAAATTTTGGTCATGTAATTCTTAATTTTGATAGCATATATTGATTCATTGCAGAAAAGCAAAATTTCAAAATGTGTTATGAAAATCTAGAAGAACGCGAATAACCCGAACCATTGGTGACTTAATATATTCTGTGGATTTTTAATTTGTTATGTCTTATATTTTAAAAGTAAAATTATCTATAAAAATAGAAATGCTAGAAAAAAATTAAAAGGTCAATTGTTCATAGAACAATTGCAAGGTCTTTCACCAGTTTTCACCATTTCATGTTTGAGTTTGATTTTGTTGTCTTTTTTGGTAAAAAATGTGATGAAATCAAAAGTTCTGAACATTGATTGTGTTTTTTTCAATGGTTGCTAAGGAAAAAACCTAAAAATTTGCTATGATCTTGAACTCTGATCTTGATGACCTTTGACCTTGTGCTCAAATTGAAGGTCTCTTCTTACTGATTAATTTGATATGTTACTTGACTATGCTATCTGTGACGGTTTAAAACTTAAATGTAAAAAAACATTTTCCGAAACGCGTCAAGGGCAATAACTCTTCAGGGAGTCATCGGAGAGTTTCGGTCCAAATGAGACAAATGTAGCCCTTGATATGTTGAACATTTTTGCTGCTATACTTTTTCAGCTATCTATCATGGTTTCTGAGTTTATCCCCTAACAAGGTCAAAGGTGAAGGACTAAGGTCACCGATGACCTTCAACCTGGTACTCAAATTAAAGGTCTTTTCATACTGATCACTTAAACATATATGTTTACTATATTATCTGTAAGCGTTTAAAAGTTATTTGCGAAAAACCGATTTAACGGAACCCGTCAAGGGCTGTTACACAAAAACGGTTCATCGCAGAGTTTCGCGCCTATTAAATAAAACGGAGATACCAATGAGAGGAGTATTTTTGCAATATAATGTTTTCAGAAATTTTTTTATCGTTTCCGAGATACTGCGATAACAAAATTTCGAATGGTCGCCATTTTGAAAATGGCGGACGAAAAAAAAATGACACCAGATTTGTAATCAGGGATATGAAAGCTACCTGGAAACCAAATTTGGTGGAAATCCGACAACTTTGAGAAATTTGCATATTTAGGGGTCAAAAACGCGTAACCGGGGTCGCGAACCAAAACATTTTTTTGCATGATAAATCATCCTGAGGATGAATGCAACATTTTCCACATCTTAGATTTTTGATATCGGTTACGGTTTCTGAGCATATCCGATAACAAGGTTTTTAGTTCCGGGGCAGATAACTATCTTACTAAAAATAGATCAGTATGCTTGCATCGGCTTTGAGGTCCTATATTGATGTCGATTTATCATACCAAGTATCGAATTGATATGTTGCGTAGTTTGTTTGTTTGGATTGCGGTGGAAGAAAAAGAATTTTAAAAAAATATAAATAATCCGAAGAATTACAATAAGGTCTTTCACGGTGGTGAAAGACCTTAATGAATAACAAGAGAGATATGTAACTTAAAATAGACTGTGTATTTGTAATTTGATATATCTATGTCTACGGTTTCAAAGTAATTTTAAACCGTGAAAGTTTGACATTTCAATACGTGACTAATAGAAGGGCTGTTACAGTCACAGATGCGATATGCTGTTGGGTTGCTATCGGACAATACCGCAACGGAAGAGGAAGTTTGGCATGCCATAGAAGCGGTTTAACCCATTATTTCTTTTGAAATGCCTTTACCAAGTCTGGACCATTATGATCGACATTTTTTAGGTGGTCTCAACCTGATTTGTCTTTTTGTCTTATAGACTTCGCCTTTTGACAACTCTGTTCGGTAATTTTGTTATTACCCAATGCATAGCACATCTGCATCACTTATAAAGTTTTCAACATTTGGTTTAGGCAAATAGCAATTATACACGTTACTTTTGGTTATTAAGGTATTTCACCACAGTGAAAGGCCTTATTGTAATTCTTCGGATTATTTTTTATTTTTTTTTTTTATTCTTTTTGGTCCGCCGCAATAGCTGTGAAAAAACGACGCGACATATCATTTCGATACTTAAGGTGATGAATCGACATCAGTGTGGGATCTTAAAGCTGAGTGCAGCTATTGATCTATTTTTAGTAACGGAGTTATCTGCCCCAGAACCAAAAATCTTGTTATCGCTTTAACTCGGAAACCGTAAAAGATAGCTGATTTAGAGTAATGGGTAAAATGTTCCTTTAGTCATGACGGAACTTTGTTACATTTAGACCGAAACTGTGCGGTATGGTATTTTTTGAGTTATTGCCCTTTGAACCATTTTGAGTTTCCGTAAACATTTTTTTTTCTCAGAAACCGTAAGTCGTAGAGACCTGAAACCTTCACCATTGTTCATAAGTCATATATGTGCATCTAAATAAGGTCAAAGGTCACCGGTCAAGGTCACCTATGACCTTTCGCCTTGTTATCGCTTCAACTCGCAAACCGTAATAGATTGCTGAAAACATATAATAGGAAAAATGTTCATTATCATGAGACGCAACTTTGTTACATTAGGTCCGAAGAGATTCGATGACTCCTTATATGAGGTATTGCCCTTTGAAAGATTTTGAGTTTCCGTTAATGCTTAATACTCCCAAATGATAAGTCGTAGAGACCTGAAACCTTCACCATTATTCAAAAGTCATATATGGCCATCTATAAATGTCAAGGTCAAAGGTCAGTGGTCAAGGTCACCGATTACCTTAAGACTTGTTATCGCTTCAACTTGTAAACCGTAATAGATGGCTCAAAACATATATGGGAAAAATGTTCATTATCATGAGACGCAACTTCGTTATATTTGGTTCGAAGAGTTTCGATGACTCCTTATATGAGTTATTGCCCTTTGAAAGAATTTGAGTTTCCGTTAATGCTAAACACTCCCAAATGATAAGTCGTAGAGACCTGAAACCTTCACCATTATTCATAAGTCATATATGGCCATCTACAAATGTCAAGGTCAAAGGTCACCGGTCAAGGTCACCGATGACCTGAAGCCTTGTTATCGCTTCAACTCGTAAACCGTAATAAATGGCTGAAAACATATAATGGGAAAAATGTTTATTATTATGAGACGCAACTTTGTTACATTTGGTCCGAAGAGTTTCGACGACTCTTGATATGAGTTATTGCCCTTTGAAAGATTTTAAGATTCCGTTAAAGCTAAATACTCCCAAATGATAAGTCGTAAAGACCTGAAACCTTCACCATTGTTAATAAGTGATATATGGCCATCTAAAAATGTCAAGGTCAAAGGTCAACAGTCAAGGTCACCGATGACCTTAGGCCTTGTTGCCGTTTTAACTCGTAAACCGTAATAGATGGCTGAAAACATTTAATGAGAAAAATGTTTATTGTCATACAACTTTGTTACATTTGGTCCGAAGAGATTCGACGACTCTTTATTTGAGTTATTGCCCTTTGAAAGATTTTAAGATTCCGTTAATGCTTAATACTCCTAAACGATAAGGCGTAAAGACCTGAAACCTTCACCATTGTTAATACTAGTCAGTGATATATAGCCGACTAAAAATGTCAAGGTCAAAGGTCACCAGTCAAGGTCACCGATGACCTTTTGCCTTGTTATCGCTTTAACTCGTAAACTGTAAGAGATAGATGATCAAATGTATTTGAGAAAATGTTTGTCTCATTGAAGTCTACATTTGACCTATGGCCCAAAAACCATTTTTCGAGGTCCTATTTCACAGTTTTTTGCCTATATCTCAAAAACTATTAAAGATAGAAAGAAACTATAAGAAGGTAAAATGTTCAGCTCAAATTGGCCGACAAAATGGGTTCAAGGTCAAAGGTCATGGTTCTAAGCAACAACGTTATTTGTCATATAAGTCCTTAGCAACCATATGCAAAAAGTTTTGTAATGTTGTAAAGAGGAAATAAATGACATTGGCAACCGGAAGTGACTTTCATGTTCTTAGCAACAAGCTAATTTTTCGAAAAAGTCCTTAGCAACCGTTGAGCAAAAGACTAATAAAGATCAGAACTTTTGTTTATACCACATTTTGAACTGAAATAGACAACAAAATCAAACTCAAACATGTAATCATGGTGAAAACTGGTGAAAGACCTTGCAATTGTTCTCTGAACAATTGACTTTTTAATTTTTTTTTATTCTTTTTGGTCCGCCGCAATAGCTGTGAAAAAACTACGCTACATATCATTTCGATACTTGTTATGATAAATCGACATCACTGTGGGATCTCAAAACTGAGTCAAGGACATTGACCTATTTTTAGTAACTGAGGTATCTGCCCCGGAACAATAAATCTTGTTATCGCTTAAAATCGGAAATTGTTAATAATAAATTATTAAAAGTAATGAATAAAATGATCCTTGCGTCATGACGGAACTTCGTAACATTTAGACCGAAACTGTGCGGGATGGTATTTTTTTAGTTATTGCTCGTTGAATAATTTTGGGTTTCCGTAAATTTTTTTTTTCACAAACCGCAAGTCGAAAAGACCTGAAACCTTTACCATTGTTCATACGTCATTTGTGGCCATCTAAAAATGTCAAGGTCAAAGGTCACCGGTCAAGGTCACCGATGACCTTTACCCTTGTTATCGCTTCAACTCGTAAACCGCTATAGATGGCTGAAAATATGTAATGGGAAAAATGTTCATTATTCTGAGACGCAACTTTGTAAAATTTGGTCTGGAGATTCGACGACTGTTTATATGAGTTATTGCCCTTTGAAAGATTTTGAGTTTCCGTTAATGCTTAATACTCCCATATAATAAGTCGCAGAGACCTGAAACCTTCACTTATGTTCATAAGTCATATATGGCCATCTAAAAATGTCAAGGTCAAAGGTCACGTGTCAATGTCGCCGATGACCTTTAGCCTTGTTATCGCTTTAACTCATAAACTGTTATAGATGGCTGAAAATTTGTAATGGGAAACATGTTCATTATCATTAGCCGCAACTTTGTTATATTGGTCCGAAGAGATTCCACGACTCTTTATATGAGTCATTGAGCTTTGAAAGATTTTGAGTTTCCGTTAATGCTTAATACTCCTAAATGATGAGTCGCAGAGACCTGAAACCTTCACTAATGTTCATAAGTCATATATGGCCATCTGAAAAAGTCAAGGCCAAAGGTCACGTGTCAAGGTCACCGATGACCTTTAGCCTTGTTATCGCTTAAACTCGTAAACCGTTATAGATGGCTGAAAATATGTAATGGGGGAAAATGTTTATTATTATGAGACGCAACTTTGTTACATTTGGTCCGAAGAGTTTCGACGACTCTTTATCTGAGTTATTGCCCTTTGGAAAATTTTAAGATTCCGTTAATGCTAAATACTCCCAAATGATCAGTCGTAAAGACCTGAAACCTTCACCATTGTTAATAAGTGATATATGGCCATCTAAAAATGTCAAGGTCAAAGGTCAACAGTCAAGGTCACCGATGACCTTAGGCCTTGTTACCGTTTTAACTCGTAAACCGTAATAGATGGCTGAAAACATTTAATGAGAAAAATGTTCATTGTCATAAGACGCAACTTTGTTACATTTGGTCCGAAGAGATTCGACGACTCTTTATATGAGTTATTGCCCTTTGAAAGATTTTAAGATTCCGTTAATGCTTAATACTCCTAAACGATAAGGCGTAAAGACCTGAAACCTTCACCATTGTTAATACTAGTCAGTGATATATAGCCATCTAAAAATGTCAAGGTCAAAGGTCACCAGTCAAGGTCACCGATGACCTTTTGCTTTGTTATCGCTTTAACTCGTAAACTGTAAGAGATACATGATCAAATGTATTTGAGAAAATGTTTGTCTCATTGAAGTCTACATTTGACCTATGGCCCAAAAACCATTTTTCGAGGTCCTTTTTTACAGTTTTATGCATATATCTCAAAAACTATTAAAGATAGAAAGAAACTATAAGAAGGTAAAATGTTCAGCTCAAATTGGCCGACAAAATTGAGTCAAGGTCAAAGGTCATGGTCCTTAGCAACAACGTTATATGCCATATAAGTCTTTAGCAACCATATGCAAAAAGTTTTGTTATGTTGTAAAGAGGAAATAAATGACATTGCAAACCGGAAGTGACTTTCATGTTCTTGCAAACAAGCTAATTTTTCGAAAAAGTCCTTTGCAACCGTTGAGTAAAAGACTAATAAAGATCAGAACTTTTGTTTACACCACATTTTAAACTGAAATAGACAACAAAATCAAACTCAAACATGTAATCATGGTGAAAACTGGTGAAAGACCTTGCAATTGTTCTCTGAACAATTGACTTTTTAATATTTGTTTTTTTATTCTTTTTGGTCCGCCGCAATAGCTGTGAAAAAACTACGCTACATATCATTTCGATACTTGTTATGATGAATCGACATCACTGTGGGATCTCAAACTGAGTCAAGGATATTGACCTATTTTTAGTAACGGAGTAACCTGCCCCGGAACAAAAAATCTTGTTATCGCTTAAACTCGGAAACTGTTAAAAATAACTGATTAAAAGTAAAGAAGAAAATGATCCTTGCGTCATGACACTACTTCGAAACATTTAGACCGAAACTGTGCGGTATGGTATTTTTTGAGTTAATGCCCGTTGAATAATTTTGGGTTTCCGTAATTTTTTTTCTCCGAAACCGTAAGTCGAAAAGACCTGAAACCTTCACAATTGTTCATACGTCATTTCTGGCCATCTAAAAAAGTCAAGGTCAAAGGTCACCGGTCAAGGTCACAGATGACATTTACCCTTGTTATCGCTTCAACTCGTAAACCGTTATAGATGGCCGGAAATATGTAATGGGAAAAAAGTTAATTATTCTGAGACGCAACTTTGTTATATTGGTCCAAAGCGATTCCATGACTCTTTATATGAGTTATTGCGCTTTGAAAGATTTTGAGTTTCCGTTAATGCTTAATACTCCCAAATGATAAGTCGCAGTGACCTGAAACCCTTCACCAATGTTCATAAGTCATATATGGCCATCTAAAAATGTCAAGGTCGAAGGTCAAAGGTCACGTGTCAAGGTCACCGATGACGTTTAGCCTTGTTTTCGCTTAAATTCGTAAGTCGTAATAGATGGCTGAAAATATGTAATGGGGAAAAATGTTCATTATCACGAGACGCAACTTTGTTACTTTTTGTCCGAAGAGATTTGACGACTCTTTATATGAGTTATTGTCTTTTGAAGGATTTTGAGTTTTCGTTAATGCTTAATACTCCCAAATGATAAGAAGCGGAGATCTGAAACCTTCACCAAAGTTCATAAGTCATATATGGCCATCCAAAAATGTCAAGGTCAAAGGTCACCGGTAAAGGTCATCAATGACCTTAGACCTTGTTATCGCTTAAACTCATAAACTAGATAGTTTATCAAATGTATTGGAGAAAATGTTTGTACCATTGAGGTCTACATTTGATACTGGGGTCCAAAATAATTTGACCATTCATTTTGGACCTATGGCCAAAAAACATTTTTGAGGTCCGATTTTAGGGGTTTTTGCTTGTATCTCTAAAACTATTTAAGATACAAAGAAACTATAAGAACATAAAATGTTAAGTGGCCGACAAAATGGGGTCAAAGTCCTTAGCAACAGCGTTATTTGCCATAAAAGTCCTTAGCAACCATATGCAAAAACTATTGCAATGTTTTAAAGAGGAAATAAATGATATTGCCAACCGGAAGTGACTTTCATGTCCTTAGCAACAAGCTAATTTTTCAAAAAAGTCCTAACTAACCAAGTAATAAAAGACTCAAAAAGGTCACAACTTTGTTTACATCTCATTTTTGACCGAAATAGAGATCAAAACCACACCCAACCATGTTATCATGGTGAAAACTGGTCAAAGACCTTGCATTTGTTCTCTGAACAATTGACTGTTTAATTATCATATCATTTCTTTGTACGTGTTTTATGGACAATGTATCACTTATCGTTTTATAACCTTCAATTCACAATCCTTTAATTTCGAATTTTGTAAATACAGAATCAAATCGGGCTATGAATTTACCCAAAATGTCATTTATTTTTATTTACAAGATATATAAGAACTGAATGCATAATACAGATGTTACAAATAGTATTCAAGGTCTTGTAATTGAAACATGCCGCAATACAATTTTAGGCATGTATTTACATACAACGACAGACAGACTCAATCTAATTTAATTTGACCTCTATTTATGCATTGAAGTAATAAAGTTCAAATGAATCGATTGTTAGAACACTTATGTTTGTTGACGATCCCGCATCCATGGATAAAGGAATATGGATGTAGTAGTTCTCGATATCTAACAGTGAATCCTATACTCAAACCGATGCTAGGGGCTTTCTTGAGCTTACTATGATGTATGATCATAGCTCATTGTTGAAGGCGTCATGGTGGCATCAAGATGAATAAAAGTGTTGTTCCGTTGCTTGGTTTTACCATGTATTTGTAGAGACTTTGTCTCATGTATATTTACTCCATATCCCTTCATTGTTTATATTAAGTCTTGTCCTGCATTATACTTACAGTAAATCTTGAAAACATGTTCATCATCTGTTCTTGGTCATTATTAAATTGTTTCAACACGTGCGAGTGTCTTAGTGGAAGATGGCGTAAGAAGGGAAACGTAGAATACACTACATCCAAACCCGGATTGGCTAGAGTATTAACATTGTCGTTGAGTCTTCTCAGAAGGTTTTGTAGTTCGCCATGTCGACCAGAACATCGTCCTATTAACTGTATCAAAAGAATAAAAATTCAATGACACCAAAATATTCAAGCATGCATATATGCGTTAACCAATAAGTTATTTAAAAATAATTTAACATTGAAAATAATCATTTTTGCTGTCCCTATACAAAATTACGCATATACATGAGTAATATAATTGTGCCACACAACAGTTATTTAACTATGAAGTTTGGGTTTTAGTAAAAGAACGACGAATGACATGCCGTAGATGAAAAATCAGATTTTTTTTAATTTTGCGAGTCGACCTAGATCCAATGAACTGATCATTTGTTTCAACTGTCTACGACCTTTCAATAGTAAGTGCTTTTGAATTTCTATTGGACACAACCACAATGGAATGGGAGGTTTGGCAAGCCATAAAACCGGTTTAACTCACCATTTCTTTTAAAATGCTTATACCAAGTCAGGACCATTACGGTCGATAATTTGTCCGGTTATTGCCACCTGATTTGTCTTTTTGTCTCATGGACATCGGTCCTTGACAACCGCCTGTTCGGAAATTTTGTAGTTACCCCCTTTAGAGAATGGTAATGACAATAAAGATATCAGCTTATATATTTATGCTTTTAGAAAGTTCCTGAATAATCAGGCACATTTCCACATGGTCCAACACTAAAATTAGACAAGTTTTACTGCAATAAATGGGGGTACAGGCCAAGCAGGTGCAATACCAACGGAAAAGTTGTCAAACTCAATGTTCGTGACCAACAGCAATTGCTATTGAAAGGTCGTACACAGTAAAAAGAAATGATCACCCCAGTATTAAGTAAAAAAAATCTTGAATCACAGTTCGGACCGAAACTTCAATTTTTTCATCTAGGGATCGATATCTATTGAAAAACTTTTTAGGGTCCTATTATATTAGAAGGAATGTTTAATATGATTAAAATTTCATGACGTCAGAAAAATTCGCTTATTAATAATAATTACAATAAAAGTCGTTTACATTTTCTCTAGTTCTGGAGAATAAATCATGGGATCCATTTAGCAAAATGTGCATTATTCCTGGAAAGAACATTATCAATGTATCTATAGGTGAGATTGAAGGGTCTAACATCTTCTATTTTATGATCGTTTAGAAGTAAATGTAACTGAAGAAGTCCCCTCAGTCCAGTGTCGTTAGAATATAAAAACAAGTCTGCGAGTAGAGGATCACAATTCGTTTCCATTGGTATTCCAATAAAAAGGCTTTTTGAATGAAACATTTAGTTCTTCTTGAGGAAGCGTGGTATAAAGTGTTTTTAGATCATGTATTAAAGAAATTGAACGGGTTTAAGGTTTTGCCATAAAGGATATGTTATGAAAATTTCCACCTACATCCGCTTCTACGATCATCTTTAACTTGAAAAGAGAGAGACAGGAGGGGGGTTTTTTGCGTTTCCAGTCGGTAATGTCCGTACCCTGCTCGTTAGCAATATAATCACTACCCAGGGACCTTTAGTCTGGGTTATATCACGCAACTGTGAAATGCAAGGTCATTTTCTGTGTTCCATGAAAAAGGCTTTTTGATTATAGATTGTTTTTTTTTTATTTGTATATTTAAATTTACCAATATCTGTTTTCTTTTTTCTAACATCAATACTTACAAGAGTCTCCACAATACTTAAAACGAATTCCTCTATCATATTCTTTGGATATACAGGCTGTCCAGTTATTCTACGTAGTTCTTTTTTCATCTCTGTCAAATTCTCATTGATTTCCTTTTCAATTCGAACAAGACCCTCGCCATAAGCTTTTATTTGAACATGAAATAATTTCCTACGTATCGTCCAACTCTTATCAGGCGTAGCAAATGCAATATCGGAATAGTCTTTAAATGCATATTTCCCAATAAATGTTGGTGGCCGGGCAGCACAAAATGTGGCATTTGGTTCGTGTAAACAGACATCTCGGATTATTTTTGACGAATTTAAACTTATCACTTTCTGTCCAAATATTTCGAATTGAAAAATGTCTCCACATTTTAAGCTCCATCTATGCAGTATTAGATACATCTTTTGCAATTCTACTTGAAAGAAGTTTCCAAATATCGGAATACCCTTCGGTCCGGGTATTTTCTTAGTTCTTCTTCCCTTTTTATGATAAATCAACAGTAAAACAAGTACTATGCAAATGATTGCTGTTAATTCCTGGAACATTTTATTCCTTCAAAATACAATTAGCAATTAATAAATGAAAAAAAAGGGAATAAATGTGTCAGTCGTTCTTAAGTAAGGCACAGTTTTCGTAACTTGATGAAAGACAACAATTATTGAAATTTGTTATATGATATTCTTCACTCAAGCACAGTATAGATTTAATTTAATTTACGGAAGCCCGTTAGTATCGCTTAAGTGTTTGATTCTAACTTCTTGCCAAACAACTATGCTTACTTGTTATTATAATTAACAATGAAGGAAAATAAAGTAAATCCAAATGAGAGAAAATCTCTACAAATACATGGTAAAACTAAGCAATGGGACAACGCTTTTATTGTTGTTCTTCATCTTGCATATGCAGAATTAAAATTCACAGTAACTTCGGTATTTAGTTACTTGAAGTCATTATGAGGTCTTCAACAATGAGATGTATTCATACCTCATAGTAAGTGCTCCTAGCACCGCTTTGAGCGGAATTTATTGCTTGATGTCGAGCAACGCTACATCCATGTCGCTTTACCCATGGATGCGGGATCGTCAATTAACAAACTCTTAATTGGCAAAGTGTTTTTACAATTGCTGTCATCCGTCGCCCGACAAAAAGACTAATGGGGGACGATCGTAACATTTAAACAACAACAGGACACTCATGGAGCCAATAGTAATAAAACTTGGTATAATAAAATCATGAGATGTGAGCACAATAAACAGTTGGTCAGAATAAAAATTTGAAATTTCAAAAAATAAAAAGGCCAAAATTTTAAGCATTTTATTATAGGTAGTTAGCTCTTTGTTATTACCACGGTGTCGTTCCATGAATCCAATAATTTAAACTTAATTACCGGAATTCAGGCAAATATTTTTTTTAAGAAATCAAGTAAATATCCCAAGAAATTTGTGACAAGTTAATAGATTAGTTAATATTAACATGCAAATGCACATAATATACACATGTACATATTTTGTAGTAGAAGGCATTTCATTAAGGAAGATTCGTACATTGTAGTTGAAGAACAACAATAAAAGAATTGTTTCATTGCTTGTTTTACCATGAATTTACTCCATACCCGTTTAGTTTAAAAAAAAAAAAGTTCAGCTGATTGTGTTCTGCAAGATCACATGCACAGATATCCAACAAAAGCGAAACCAATAATAACGACACTTTCCCACTATCACTCTATTTTCGTCATGTCTTAGGTGTGTGTTTCTTTTCTTTCTATTTTTATACTGTTTTCTTTTTATTACCCCGCTCCGGAGGAGGAGGCGGTATACTGTTTTACCTGTGTCCGTCATTCCGTAATTCCGTCATTCCGTAATTCCGTCCGTCACAACTTTCGTAAAGCTTAAATTCTCTGCAATCGTAAATGATACAAACTTTAAATTTTGTCAGAAGCTTTGTATAGTCATGCCATATTGTGGGATGCATTTTCAGACCTGTCGGGATGCTACTTCCTGTTTACCGACTTAGTCAATTTTTCATTATTCTGTGTGTCCGTCACAACTTTCGTAAAGCTTTTCTCTGAAATGGTAAATGATACAAACTTTAAATTTTGTCAGAAGCTTTGTGTAGTCATNCTGTTTACTGACTTAGTTTAATTTTCATCATCCCGTCTGTCCCTCACAACTTTCATAATTTTCATCATCCTGTCCGTCCCTCACAACTTTCATACAGCTTTTCTCTGCATTGGTAAATGATACAAACTTGAAATTTTGTCAGAAGCTTCGTGTAGGCATGCCATATTGTGGGACACATTTTAAGACTTGTGGGGTACTACATTTTGTTCACCAACTTTGTCAGGTTATTAGAGACTGGAAGATGAGAGCGGGGGTATTACTAGTGAGCGTTTGCTCACAGATCCCTTTTTATTTCTATATTTCATCTGATTTATTTACAGTCAGTAACATGTTATGCTTGACACGCCTTTACTTAATCTTACCCACTTCACTCACTTGACTCACTTATTAATTCTTAAAAATACATAGTGATTGATTTTTTTTTCTGCATTCTAGTAATACATGTAGGTAGCTTTTAAAATATTGCAGTCATTGGACAGCACCATTGTAAAAACAAGTACATGTAAGTGTACTTTGAAAAGAAAGCAAAGCAGTAATAAAAAGAAGCTTTCATAATGAACTTACTTATTAGGGCCCCGCCATGAAATGCCGGCGCCCTATAGTAATCAGACTGTCCGTCCCGTCTGTCTTTCTGTCTGTCCGTCAGCATTTTCTATGCCGTACGATAGCTCAAGAATGCCTTTACCGATTTTTATGATTTTTTTACTCAAAGTTGCACTTGCCTAAAGGAAGCTCTCTTTCCTTTTTGAAGAAAATCGGGAAATGATTTTTTTTTTAAAAACTCCATTTTTTAATGAAAAGATGCATATTTTGAGAATTAGCACTATGCCGTACGATAACTCAAGATTGCCTTCAGGGATTTAAATGATTTTGATACTCAAGGTTGAACTTTACCAAAGGAAGCTCCCTTTTGTTTTTTCGGAAAATCTGAAAATGATTTTTGGAAAAAACTTTATTTTTTATATGAAAAGTGCATAGTTTGAGAATTAGCTAACGTAAGATTGCATTCAGGAATTTTTATGATTTTGATACACAAGGTTGGTCTTCACTTAAGCAAGCTCCCTTTTGTTTTTGAGGAAAATCCGATTTCCATGAAATTCCGCAAACAGGTTTGTGGGACACACAAGTGGGCGGGGTCCTTTCTGACTTTGTCAGTATTCTAGTTAACAATAAGTTAAAATTCAAATCTTAAGCAATACTTACGGGCTTCCGTAAATTAAATCTATGTTATGCTTGAGTGAAGAATATTAAATGTTTTATTGTATATAAAAACTGGGTCGTGATTTTACCGACAGTTTAAATAAATAACTTTTCTTCAATTTTTCATTATTTCTAATTGCAATTGCATGTCGTATGCCCAAAGGGCGTACATGTTACAGGGATTAACAGACATGACTTGCGTATTGCGATTTCATTATAAAAACTGTTACGTGCCATTGCCATCTTTCTAAAATCCAGCAACTACATTGAATTTCCCCAAACGTCTACAAGAACTCTCCATATGCCAACTTAAATTTTAAAACATACTCTAATGCATATTGCTGGAGATGTGTAAAATTTAATACGCCGATGCTGAACATCTTCTTGATTTAAAAATATTTTAAGCATTAATTGAGCGCCGAATATTTAAACAGGAGAAGGAAAACATATTGCCAAAAAGATTTGCGGCTGTTGTAATTCCAAGTATATTTAAGAACTAAGCTATTCTGTTATCTATGGAAATTTCATGCACTTTAATACATTCTTTAATGTATTTCTTTTTACAAATGATGTCTCATTTTTAAAGGACACTTTATAGCTTACTAAATGGTTGTAATATATTTTACCAATAGCTTTATTATAGGTCGGATGAATTTATTGAGATGAAAATTTTAATACTCGAATTACGCACCATTGAAATGCCTTTCAGTAAATGTTTCAGTTACCGAAGATTCACTTTTGATTTATAAATAGTTCAGTGCACTGCATTAAAGATATTAATTATCCATTGTACATCGGTGTGGTCCAAAAACCGATTTTATTTGTAAACTTCAAATATATAAATTTCAGAAAATTTCATTTTAACCTAAGAAGTATCTGCCTTTTGCGTAGCTCTACCATTAAAATTTTGTTTTTAGTTTAGTTTTTTTTTTCTTTTCTATTTAGATCATATCGGTAATTTGCTCTCTATTCGTTTTTACACATATTTTAGTTTATTTTGATTTTATCTGCTCTGAAGAGACATAAGTTGTCGAAATGTGCATATGCAGAAACTTAATTTATAGTTACTTCGTTTTGTAGTATCACTGAGTCAATGCCTTTGCTGGTGAGCCCCAAATTGAGCAAGGATCGCACCAAAACAGTATCCAGTACATCGATACTGGCACGAAAACCGGTTTTATTTGGAAACTTTCAAAACGTACTAAATTCAATATAAAATTTTGTATAAAGCTAAGAAGTATCTCCCTCCTGCGCGGCTCTGTCCTTAGCTGATAATAGCCATTTCATTTACATTTCATTGGTAATTTGTTCTTTTAAATTAGAAGTTTTTACACATATTTCGATTTGTGGATTTCCAAATGATTTGATTTGAGCTGCAAAGAAGAAACGAAAGTTGACGAAATGGCCATATGCAGAAACTTTATTCACAGTAAATTTGTTTTTTATATCCACAACTGCTTTAAACTACTGAATGAAATTTGACGATACTATCTGGGAATCCATATCCTATGACGATACAGTGCGCCTTTAAGATAACAACCCCACCAATTTTAAGGGTTAAGCTAGCAAAACATTGTCAATCTTTGTACTTTATTGCGGGGTTCTTGTATGTTTAGGTGACACTTCCAAAACCAGTGAATGGGATTTTGTTGAACTTTCCAAGAATCTTTATTGCATGATTCAGTAGTGCACTTCCTATATTAGATTTTGACTTGAAGCCAAACACGGGATAAATGGACGTCATATTATAAGTAATCTATATATCAATGCCTTGTCAAATGTTTTAAAAGGTCACTACTTAAAGTCTCATTTCAACTTGGCTTTTAATTAGTGTGTCCAACTGGCAAAGCTGCCTCGCAGTCAGATTGTTGAACTGAATCATATTTTGTAGGAGTAACTTGACGTATATGAAATTCGTATTATTTTTCCGCTAAAATAAATATGCCAAAATAACGTTTGTTTAGCGCAACTCCTGAAAAAACTTTTGACAAATAGTTTACATATTTGGTAGGATTGTTGCCCATTATGTGCAGATATTTATAATTTACCGCTTTATTGATTAGACAATTTTATAGGAATTAAACAAACGAGTTAAAATTCTTGTCGAACTGCGATAAAAGGTAAAACAAAAAATATATACACATATCAAAACATAAAAGATTAAAAAACAAGCAGACAGAGGCAGGGATTGGAATTATATGTATTATATATAGGACTTTCAACCATTTTCTTTGTTAAATTGAATATATCAACTAACAAGTGCAACTGACCTGAAACCATTAGATTATTTGTTTTCACATTTGCTAGGATTGTTTCCCTTGTCCGTATAGATATGGATTCTTTTCAAATTTCAGGAATTTCAGATTGTTTAGATGAAGTTTAACATCCAGTGATCAATGATTCAGTAATATCAGGACGAGAACAAGTCAATCAATTCAAAACAATTATAACTAAGAGAAAAAGAACTAAAGGTGGAAGGGACAACCGGGGCAACGAGTTTTAAATGCCACTGGAAAAGGAGAGAAATGGGTAGGGGCAGGAAATTTAGCCTGCTCTACGACACCCAGTGTTTGTGCTCTCCTTAGAGAAATATAGTAGGGGTCTTTTTATTGCATGGAACGTGACGTTTCTCCACACAGTTTTGCTTAAGCTGAATCATCCACAAAAACAAGGCTAATGTGAAAGTAAAAAAGGTAGGAAACTTATATAAATATCGATGATAAATGGTAAAAATCGAAAAAAGTAACGTTTAAGACAATCATATTTTGGGGAAAAATTCGAAATTTGAAATTTCTCAGTCATATATCATTATCTTGTTATGGTGTTTTGAAATAAAATGTCCAACAGGATACACGTACATGTATATGAATACTCATTGTATGAAAGGCAAAGCGGATATCTGCATGTCCTTGTCAAGATACCTTAATCTTCACGGAACTTAAATATAATGCAGGTCAACAATAATATGTTTAGTTAAAGGATACAAAAAAAAAAGAAAAAAAAGAAAGAAACTGGACAGCTACGGCCACCTATAGGATATAATAACTACATATGTCCCTTTTTGACAGGTATTGTTTTATTTATTTAGAAATCACCGACCATTATTGAAAAAATTAAAGAGATGGAGTATACGTACCCTGAAAATGTGACATTCTATAATTTTACTGCTACAAAGCCTACTAACGGTCATTGTGAATTTCAACAATTTGGATACGTTGGGACAGTTACTGAAGTTGGTTCAACTATATTTGGAATAATGACAGCTCTTCAAGGGATCTTCGGATTAATTACATCGAAAAATGTATCTGTGGGTTCAAGGTATATGTTTAGTCTTTTGTTTGGATATGGTGTCATGTCTGCTGCTAACACGGCTACATTATGGAATGGATTTAATAAAACGGCTGGTGCGATATTGAATTTAATGCAGACATTTATAGCAGTTCGGCTGGCCAGCACATTAAATTTTCCACCTTTCAATGATAACCTACATTTTGTACTTATCAGTACACTTTTTATGTCAACATTTGGAATATATCCAATATTTGCGCACATTCTCGGTTCAAGCTTCGAAAATCCATGGATTTCATGGCTCACGTTCGATGTTATCTGGGTAATTGTGGTTCTGCCTATTACTATAATAATATTTATTTATCGAAAACATTTTCCGCATTATAACGTTTGTCCTGCCGTTTTTTCCATTACCTTTAATGCGGTTGCCACATGCATTGCTGCGTACACATTTTGGCTTGTAGATACTTTTGCATGCTCACGACCAGTCGCAATTTTGCAATTCTATGGACTGTGGTTAATACTGATGGGTACAACATTTTATTATCTTACAATTCTTGACATATTTCTTCAATCACACTGGCAAGGATTTACACCAATAGTAAGAAGATGGCCAAAAAAGTACCTCATACTATTCATTTATATTATATGGGAGCCCAGACAAACAGAACCTCCGACTTCGATGCAAATGCATCCAACCACCTACACAACTTTTTCTGATCAGGGAACCAGTAAAGATTGAAACTTGGCAAATATCTTAAGGTGGCACAAGATCAAAATGACAGCGACAATGAAAATGACATTAGGGTTTTAAACAAAAACTGATCATATTGATCAGTTTCAAAATGCTGTTAACATGGTATAAGTAATAACAAATTATCTGGAAATATTGGAATAAAGTAATATGAACTAAGATAGCTTTGAGTCATTTTATGAGATCAGGAAGCGAAGAAATGCGTTAAAATTATAATCGACTAAACTTCAAAGGCAATGTTTACCAAGTTATATATGAGGTATTTATTTTTGCTTAAGCCAAATAGCATGACTACTTTTTAGCTCGCCGGGACGAATGTCCGGAGAGCTATTGTCATACCCCCGGTGTCGGCGTCGGCGTCGGCGTCAGCAAAACTTTAACCTGGCTTGTGGAATTGAGACCTGAATAGCTAGGATGTTGATATTTGGTTTGTGACTTCCTTGTGATGAGAGCTTTCTTCTGGTACTATACTTGTAGACATTTTGACCTTGAACTTGCCCTTAGGGCAATTTTTAAAAAAACTTTAACCTT
>MJUU01060795.1:28922-42238 GCA_002080025.1 Modiolus philippinarum
AAAAAACTTTAACCTTGCCTCTAGAAGGTAGGCTTTTAGTTGTAGGATGTTCATATTTAGTATGTGACTTCCTTATGATGAGAGCTTTCTTCTGATACCATACTTGTAGACATTTTAACCTTGACTTTGCCCTGAGGGCAATTTGTAAAAAACTTTAACCTTGGCTCTAGAAGGTATGCCTTTAGTGGTAGGGTGTTTATATTTGGTATGTAACTTCGTTATGGTGATAGCTTTCTAGTGGTACCATATTTGTAGACATTTTGACATTGACCTTGCCCTGAGGGCAATTTTTTAAAAACTTTTACTTTGCTTCTAGAATTAAGTTGTTTAGTGGTGGGGTCTTCATATTTGGTATGTGACATTCTTTTGATGAGAGCTTTCTAATGGTACCATATTTGTAGACATTTTGACCTTGACCTTGCCCTGAGGGTATTTTTTAAAGACTTTAACTTTGCTTCTAGAAATAAGTTGTTTAGTGATAGGATGTTTATATTTGATATGCGACTTTCTTGTGAAGAAAGCTTTCTATTACTTCGAATTTATTGTGCATTGAGGTTACTGGAATCCCCGGCGAGCTATGTTGTCTTCTGACAACTCTTGTTAATGACGATACCTCTCTGGTATCAAAACGAAATATTTCGGAGCATACAGTAATTCGATAAAGAATATTAATGCAGATATATGTACACTTCGATTGTAACTTAATTATGGCTTTCAAATCCCATGACCTTGGACTGAAAAACTTTTCAAACAATACAATAGTTTTATTAAACAAATCATGGGTCATCTCTGACATATATTCATAATAAAAACAATCAACAAAGTTAAACATTATAGAGTAAATTATTAACAGTAAAAAATCATGAAGATATACTGGAATTATTTCCCGAAGCAAAGATTGATCGTAACTTAAAACATTGGTATACATATGTTGAAAATATACTGATTACCCATGGATATTCATTGTTCATCAACCATTCAAGTTTATTATGATTTGACGTATTTTCATAATTTTTATTATAGATTCTTAAAATAGTTTCAAAACATTTACGCTGAATATCATATTTTGAACAGTGAAACAGTAAATGTAATTCATCCTCTACATTTTCAGATATACACATCTTACGTTGACATGATTCAAATGGACTGTCCACATATACTATTTAATTCGAACATGGTAAAAGAAATATAGTTAAGAGTACATATCTAGTGCATTAGATTTATCAAATTGAATTAAAATATCCGTTTTAAGCTCACCTGGCTAATGCCAGGTTGAGCTTTTGCCATCACTTTGCGTCCGCCGTCCGTCTGTCCGTCCGTCCGGCGTAAACTTTTCATTCAAAGATCTTCTTCTCTAAAACTACCGGGCCAATTGGAACCAAACTTGGCCACAATGGTCCTTGGGTGGTCCCCTACAAAAAGGTGTTTTTCAGGTCCGTGCGATATCCAAGAGGGCCACCAGCGGGAAACATAGTTTTAACATTGGACCCTAATGAAAAAACACATTCAAAGATCTTCTTCTCTGAAACTAATGAGCCAATTAGCACCAAACTTGGCCACAATAGTCCTTCGGTGGTCCCTTACAAGAAAGGTCTTTTTCAGGTCTGCGCGATATCCAAGACATAGTTTTAACATTGGACCCTATTGGAAAACACATTCAAAGATCTTCTTCTCAGAAACTATTCAGCAAATTGGCACAAAACTTGGCCATAATAGTCCTTTGGTGGTCCCTTACAAAAAGCTGTTTTTCAAGTCTGCGCGATATCCAAGATCGCTGCCAGCAGGAAAACATAGTTTTAACATTTGACCCTATGTGAAAACACATTCAAAGATATTCTTCTCTGAAACTACTTAGCCAATTGGAACCAAACTTGGCCACAATAGTCCTTTGGTGGTCCCTTACAAAAAAGGTCTTTTTCAGGTCCGCGCGATATCCAAGATGGCCGACAGCGGTAAACATAGTTTTAACATTGGACCCTATGGGAAAACACATTCAAAGATCTTCTTCTCTGAAACTATTAAGCCAATTGACACCAAACTTGGCCACAATAGTCCTTTGGTGGTCCCTTACAAAAAAGGTGTTTTCAGGTCCGCGCTACATGTATATCCAAGATGGCCGCCAGTGGGAAACATAGTTTTAACATTGGACCCTATAGGAAAACATATTCAAAGATCTTCTTCTCTGAAACTATTAAGCCAATTGACACCAAACTTGGTCACAAAAAGTCCTTCGATGGTTCCGTACTTAAAAGGTGTTTTTCAGGTTTGCGCTATTGGTGAATAAAAGGATATGGAGTAAATGCACATGAGACAAAGTCTCTACAAATACATGGTAAAAAACAAGCAAAGAAATAACGCTTTTATTGTTGTTCTTCATCTTGAAGTCACCATGAGGCCTTCAACAATGAGCTTTGCTCATACCTCATAGTAAGTTCAAGACGGCTCATAGCACCTGTTTAAGCGGAATTCTTTGCTAATTGTCGAGCAACGCTACATCCATGTCTTTCTTGGTCATGGGTGCGGGATTGTCAACAAAAATCAATTAAACTGGCAAAGTGCTCTTACAATCACTGTCATCCTTTGCCCGACAAAAGCACTAGTGTCTTAAGCTAGTGGACAACTACAACATATAGACAAACACAGGGCACTCATCGTCGAATGCAAGAAAACTTGGCGTTATAAAATAGTGAGATGTGGGCACTTAAAACAGGTGGTCTGGATTACATTTCGAAATTAATTAAATAAATGCCAAAATTTGAAAGTATCAATAGTATATCCATATGAGAAATTCTCTCACGCACAAGTACACCATAACTGAAAAATATAGAGAGCATATATCCAAAATGGCCACCAGCGGGGAAGAGTTTTAACATTGGACCCTATGGGAAAAGAAACTTAAAGATCTTCTCCTCTGAAACTGTGTAGCCAAGTGGTATCAAACTTGGCTACAATAGCTCTTGAGTGGTCCCTTACAAGAAAGATGTGTTTCAGGTTCACGCTTTATCCAATGTGGCCGCCAGCGGGGAACATAGTTTTAAACATTGGACCCTACACATTCAAAGATCTTCTTTTATGAAACTACTGAACCAATGGAACTAAACTTGGTCAATATAGTCTTTATGTGGACCTCTGAAAAGAAAAATGTTTTTTTTTTGTTTTTTGTTTTTTGTTTGTTTTTTTTTCAGGTTCCCACTTTATCCAAGATGGCTGCCAGCAGGGAACATAGTTTAACATTGGACCCCACGGGAAACACTAGCAGCGGTCTTCTCCCCTTAAACTAATTGGGTATATTGGTTTAATTAAATACTATAGTTTAATTATATACATGTATATTGGCTCTTTAACATAAAATGTCTATGTTAATCAAGGACCAGGTGAGCGATACAGGCTCTTGAGAGCCTCTTGTATATTGAAAATTATCCTTTTCTAATCAAATATTATTTAGGTTAATAACAGCCAGCCTTAAATTGATCAGGATTCTAAAGGGTTCGGTTAAAACAATGCTAAAACTTATAAACCCCGTTTATCACAAAACTCATTTATATTTTATACAGTGACTTAATATTTTAGTTCGCCTCTTTATTGAATCTGTACATAAATGTTTACCGATTATGATGTTTGTATCTTTTTTTATCATTTTCGTTGTTTAAACTAAAAGTCCAAGACCTGTTGTGAAAATGAAGTTCATTATGCACTTGTCTCAATACAAAACAGGATCGGATTAATGTTATCCTAAAACAAGAAATTAAAAAATAGTGAAAGGATATAGTACACCGGTTTACAGATTAAGAAACGGATTTGTCTACTTCACCGACTACAGCACCGGCTATAGACGGTGAAAAATTCAAACATGCAATCGATTTACACAAGTTCCAAGTAATGTATTTGCACAGATTTTTCATTCTCCTTTATTTGTGAAAAAAATTAAGTAAATGAAGATGTGTGATATAAATAGCATGTGTCTTTTTTACACTTATACTCAAATTATAGCCAATGGGTTGATACAGCTATGCATTTCCGGCTTAATCCCTTATTACTAATGGGTCAAATGTTCATAATTGAGAAATTAATGAGTCCATTTCGGCACCTAAGAGGAGAATCCATACGATAAACCTCTATTTTAGGGGGGGCGGGGCAATGGTGTTTTTGTTCATTTTTGTTTATTTGCAAATATCTTTCAGTCATGTCTTAATTGGGTTGATTTTGAATTACCGTGTTTTTCGATTTTTGATACTAGAATTTCCCTCTTCTCATTTTTTGCTTTGGTTAACGTTTGTCCATGTATCATATCAACATAAACTGTCGAAATGGCCAACTGTTAACAAATATTTACTGCAATTTTTATATTTTGTGAGTTCATTTGCATCTAACCAAGAAAAAGGAAGCATAATCAAATTGCTTATTAATTACTGGTAATTTTAAAATACAAATACATGAACGAAAGGATAATGAATCACAATATGAACAAATGACTATAATTTATGCCGATATACAACGGACATTCTAGACAATACAGGTTTGCACTATCATTTATGTAAACTCTTTATAGACAAAGGATGGTATGCATTTACATAATAGTGACAAAAAAGTACGTAAAAATCACAGCCTTATACATGTACAATAAATCATTGAAAGTGTTTATAGGCTGATGTGCATTAATTAGATTTAAGGAGGATCACTCCCCAATTTGAAATTAAATAAGATTTTATGTAAATTTTATTTTTTTTTGTCAGGAAACTATTGTAGCAAAAAAGTTCAAGTCAGTATTACTTTCTTGAGACGTAAGTGATATAAATTAAACAAGAGGCTCTGAAGAGCCGGTATCGCTCACTTGGGCCATGTTTCCAAATGTGTTAATTTTATCTGCAGCGAAGAGACATAAGTTGTCGCAATGCGCATATGCAGAAACTAAATTCACAGAAACTTCCGAATTGGTATTTTATTATCAGTAACAATTGAATTACATAGTATATCATTATTTACATTTTCTTTTTCTGTTTTTACAAAATCAGAAAAAAAAACATTACACAATCACACAAAAGGAGAATGTGAAACCAGGGGAATCGAATTAATCCTATGTAAGCCCGAGGATAGGTTAATGCTCTGGTTAAGCTGTAGCAATCAAAGTCATATTTAAATCTGTTTATCCTTAATTTACAAACTGAGCAGTTCAAGCAATAACTCTACTTTCACACTGCTATAAATTGGAACCACTCACTCCACTGAATTGTCAGATCAGTATGACTAGAGGTCTCGAAAGAAGCATCGTAATGCTTCGTCTAATCTATTGACAATATAAATCATAACGGTTTTTACATAGAATTACATTAATATGTATACAAGTATTAGCTTTCCAAAAAGCTAGTCTTACGTCAGCATTCTTTTACTTAGACAGTAAATGGTATATTTTGTTTGATGATTTACTAGAATTACCTAGCTACATATTCGTAATGGTAACCAGACTTAACTCATAATGTAATTCAACAATTGCGGTTCTCCTGATATTTAGGAAGGACATACATTTTACTTAACAAACTGGTTTCTTTGTCTTTTATTCCGATAGAACCAATAAAAAAACTTTCTGAAAGTGTTAATATAGAAGACAATGCATGTTTATTTATATGCCAACAGCACACTTAAAGAATGGTACCGTATCTAATGTCATTTAAAATATTATTATATTTGTACTTTTTGTTTCTGTGTATAAAGTTATGGCAAGCGAAATTAACCAAAATGCAGAGAAACCTGGTTTTGGTTAGCGAAACCGGGTTTCGCTGTCTGTAAAGCTAGGTTTCCTGACAGGAAACCCAGGGTTTCCTGGACTAAACTCGACTTTAGTACTGCAAATGTGAGTTTCCTCTTAGAAATACATACAATGCTCAGCATCCAATGGGTTCCTGAAGCTAAACCCAAGTTTCCTCAAGCAAATCTAGGTTTTCCTCACTGAAACCGGTTTTCGCTCTACAGAAACCTGATTTGCTCTGGAAACCTAGGGTTTCCTCAACTAAACTTTACTTTGGTATTGCAAATGGTAGTTTTACTTTATAATTACATAGGAGGCTGAGGATATAATGAATTTCTGAAGCTAAACCCAAGTTTCCTCCTGCAAATGTGGGTTTTAGACGACAATATAATTTTCCCATAGGAAATACATAATAGGCAGATTACTGAATTTGATTGGTCCATTATCCTTACTGAATTAGTAAGCTTTATTTTCATTGGTTGGAATAATTTTCCTTCTCAATTTTCATTTTCAGATATTTTGAATAAGTTAGCTTGCAATTATTATGCAATTAATCCCGTAAGTTTTATTATTACATTCACTACAAAACACTAAAAAGGAATAAAAAAGATGGAATAAAAAAGATAACAGGAAACACCTACAATGGCCGAAAAACATAGACTAAAAGTCTGAAACGGGCACTTTTTGTACTGAAAAGTACTGAAAAGTACTGGACTAGTCTCAAATTGTCTGAAAATAACTAAAGTAGTCTCGACCAAAGTCTGATTCTGTCTGAAATTTACTGAACCAGTCTCGACCTGTCTCAACTAGTCTGGACCTATACTGAAAGAGTCTCGACCTGTCTCGACCAGTCTGAACCTGTACTGAAAAGTCTCGACCTGTCTCGACCAGTCTGATATAGTACTGAAAGAGTCCCGACCTGTCTCGACCACTCTGATTTAGTACTGAAAGAGTCTCGACCTGTCTTGACCAGTCTGATTTAGTACTGAAAGAGTCTCGACCTGTCTTGACCAGTCTAAAGTTGTAATGAAATAGTTTTGATCTTGAAAATCTCTTATATATGCTTTAAATAAGTAAATTAATTTAGTATTTAAAAATTAAATTCTTAAATCAACCCTTCATGCATTGATTGCAAAATGTTCCTCCGATGCTTTCATTACTGTTATATATAAAATATCAAAAATTCTAAATTCACCATATCAGCTAGCATTACCATATATGAGGAACATAAAAATAATATAATGTATAACTACATTTATTAAGGCAAACACATTTATAGGAAACATACTAATAAAGAAAGAATAAAATAGAAAGAACAATTAACTGTCATGATTTTACCTTGTTTAGAATTTTTGTTTTACTACTTTTTAATTTTTTTCTAATTTGCAAGGGATTTTTATTTTAGAAAAGGAATTTTTGCTATTGATGTAATTGAAGTTTTGAAACATCAATTCCCCTTCAAATTTAACTTGTGTATGAAACATTTGGTTGCCAAAAATTGCTATTTTAGGTACATGTTATATTCAATGATGTAATATAAATGGTATATGTAATATACACAGATGTTAATATATAAAACACACAATTTTTACCTGAGGCCATATCACTCACCTGTGTCTTTTTAATTTGTTAATTGAAGGTGTTACTGATGATGGTAATCAACTAAATTTGCAATATGCAATAATAAACAATTAATCAAATATATAAGAAAAATATGTTTGAGATAAATTTTGTCTACACAAATATTCAAATTTGCACATTTTATATTCATATTTTCTCTTATTTATTTAAGATAATGATTATATGCAAAGATTTTTGGTTTGTTTTACTGAAGCAAGAGAATGTATTTGAAATAAATTTTTGAGAAAAGAATTATTTATTTTTACTTCAGTAACAAATTTCTAGATTTGTATATTACATGTACCTTTTATATTACATGGTACACAAGTCGAATGTGAAGGGGAGTTCATTTTTATAATTTTAATTACATCGATAAAAAATTTCCTTTTCTAAAATAAAAACCCCTTGCAAATTAAACAAAAAAAATAAAAAATAGTAAAACAAAAATTCTGAACAAGGTAAAATCATGACAGTTAATTGTTCTTTCTATTTTATTCTTTTTTTATTAGTATGTTTCCTATAAATGTGTTTGCATTAATAAATGTAGTATATAACTATTGCTATATATTATTTTTATGTTCCTCATATGGTAATGCTAGCTGATATGGTGAATTTAGAATTTTTGATATTTTATATATAACAGTAATGAAAGCATCGGAGGAACATTTTGCAGTCAATGCATGAAGGGTTGATTTAAGAATTTAATTTTTAAACACTAAATTAATTTACTTATTCAAAGCATATATAAGAGATTTTCAAGATCAAAACTATTTCATTACAACTTTAGACTGGCCAATACAGGTCGAGACTCTTTCAGTACTAAATCAGACTGGTCAAGACAGGTCGAGACTCTTTCAGTACTAAATCAGACTGGTCGAGACAGGTCGAGACTCTTTCAGTACTATATCAGACTGGTCGAGACAGGTCGAGACTTTTCAGTACAGGTTCAGACTGGTCGAGACAGGTCGAGACTCTTTCATTACAGGTCCAGAATAGTTGAGACAGGTCGAGACTGGTTCAGTAAATTTCAGACTGAATCAGACTTTGGTCGAGACTACTTTAGTAATTTTCAGACAAGTTGAGACTGGTCGAGTACTTTTCAGTACTTTTCAGCACAAAAAGTGCCCGTTTCAGACTTTTAGTGTTTTGTAGTGATTGCCTAGAGATGAATAAAGTTTACAGTTTTTTATTTCACATCTTGCCGTGTTGGGGGTCGTTGTATATTTGCCGTATTTCTTGCAAACCGAAAAGGTATAACGTATCGTGCACCCGGGGATCGTGCAAGCCAAATTCTAATTTTTCGTTCCTCGTTTTTCTCGTACGCCGTGCATGGTACCCGGCCTTAAGGATATCTGGCTTAATTTTTTATCGGTGTGTATGAAGCACGGATCTAGAACATTGATAGCAGATGTCGAGATATCGCTAAAAAGGGTAAGAATCCATTCGCGGATCCAGCCCCTCTTTTTTTAAAACAAAAATTGTTTGTACATAATTTGTACCTTTATGTCTCGGTAAATGTCATAATGATATGAATACAAGCTTGGTGAAAATCATATCATCGGAGCACTTGGGGACCGACCATTTTAACTTGAAGGGGGGGGGGGGTATGCCAAATGATGAAAAAAAAATTCTGAAGGAGGCTTTCTGCCCCAAAAAATAATGTTAGTTTTGTGAAAAAAAATATTTTGTTGATACACATGAAAAAAAAAATTTCTGTCCAGAAAAAAAGAAACATCACCCCCCCCCCCAATCAGGTTAAATGGTCGGTCCCTTAGCATTCCAAAAACATTTTGCCACTTTTGTCATTTTTTGCCAAAATTTTGCACTGTATTATTTAAAAAAAAAGGTTCCAAGTATTAATTATCATGAACCAAATAATAATTTTTGAAATGTGTTTTGTATGTTATCAGGGATATAGTCCCTGTTATATATATACATGTATATATATATATCATAATATATAAAACATACTTTTTCAGAGGTATATGATGAAATAAATTGAATAAAAAATGATTTGGTAATTTTAAAGTTGACCTAGATATAAACATTTATCTATATGTCTCTGGTTTAAGCCAAAGAATATTATATTTTACTTTTTACTTTTCAAACCCCACCTATGCTAAAATTCCTGATATATATTAGACTCTTGGATGTGATGAAGTAAAATTTTCCAAAAAGTGGTTAGCCTTGGCAAGGATTTGTATACAAATCCTTGGCCTTGGTCATTTTTAAAGTTTGATTTTTAACTCTTGACCAAAAATCTCACTTTTGCTAATAAAATTTATTAAACATGTATATCGCATTCCTGGGGGGAGGGTACTTGAAAAAACGTTTGGCGGGGGTTCGGATACAGATCCTGAACCCCGACCCCATCGTAGACTACTTTAACATAATTTTGCGACCCAATTGTAGACTTTCAATGTGACTTTGTAACCCCTTTGTAGACCAAGATTCATGGAAATTTATAAGAAATATTCAAATGTAAAATTCATTAGTCCAGTATGCACACCCTGTCAAGTAGTAAACCTGCATGCCATTAACTACATACAGAGATTGTGTAATAATTAACGACAAAATAAGTTGATCACTGATGTAATCCAGTTCAGATGCTGACATGTCATGATTAAGACTGCAGAATAAAATCTTACTTTTCAAACTTTCCCTATAATAAAATTTATCAAATGTGTACATTGCATTAACACTCATTCAAAACAGGGACAATTAATATGTACAGTGTATTGATAATGCATAGTCCATGTTCAAAAGTACTAGATAAAAGTAAAATTTTCAATGTGAATTGTCTTGTCATTTTATTAAATTTATTAAATTTAAACTGCAGAGTTAAAATCTAACCTGTCTGTCAAACCCAACCTTTAATTTATGGGATATGTATATCGCATTATAAAACTCCTTCGAAAGCTTTATTATGATGCAAACTTCAGCCCACCCATATGTTAAATATCTTACAAACATTGTATAAAACACAAAAACTTTAATATACAATGGACAGTGTATGGTATTGAGGAAAATCATTTGAATTTTACATAAAATGCTAATTTTGTTGAATGTTTTGGAAAATTTATATACCTAAGGCTGAGGTATATAAATTTTCCAAAACATTCAACAAAATTAGCATTTTATGTAAAATTCAAATGATTTTCCTCAATACCATACACTGTCCAGCTCAGCACACACCATGACTACCTGCATTGTATCAAAAACACTAAATGCAAAAATCTAATTACTTTTCAAAAATAAGATGAATCTTACAAAATGTCTTATGTATCCCTTGTATCAACATCATATCTACAAAAACTGATATTAATACAGCAAATTCAGTATTTATTTATTTATTGTCACTTGGTGGAAGCTTGTTATTGGTATTTGTAAGCCAAAATAGTATCCTATGAAATATGATCCAAATGGAATAAATGTTATTGATATAGCTATATGATTTATTCCGTCTGGAGATTACTTCACCAGGTGAGCGGTAAATACTTTCAAACTGGAGATTATTTCACCGGGCGAGCCATGAAATTTGTTCCTTTGGAAGTACTATCACCCATCTGCAATACAATGGAGTATAAGATGTGACAGTGAGTGTACCACAAAGACCCCCCCCCCCCCCCCCCCACACACACACACACATGACATACTTCTCTCTTTTCGCAGCTGCAGCTAAAGATGCGGTACTACATTATCAAAAGACGGGACTGCCGATAAAAGCAATCATTCTGCTTGGCCTTGGGACTTATGTTACATTGGTCCCAGACTACATTCTGCCAAGACTAAATTAACCAACTTCCTAATTTCTTTTGATATTCATTACCCGTCCAACTGTACCCTTTCCTCTTGTATTGCAACACAAAATGCACACCTGCTGCCATGAAAAATCAAAGTTGTCTCTTATTTACTTTTATTTTAACTTCTGTTGATATTTTCAGATTTGTCGTGTTGACATACTATAGGTAACATGGTTTTTCCCTTTTGTGTTCCCAAGATTCTATAGAGGAGTGAATAATGAAAGCTGAGTTCTGATTGGTTATTAAGTATAATATTCATGTTGTATTTTTTTCAAATAGACAAATTATCTATGATTAAGAAAATATATAAGAAATTTTCATGTGCCCTTTATTAATGGAGATTAATTTTTTTTTAGAATTATTGGTAATATGCCATTCAATACAACTTAGACCGAAAGTAAACTGACGGGCAGTGCGTACTTTGATTAGAGGCTCTTTAGGGAATTGGTCATGACTATATTTCACTGGTATTTTTTTAAAGTTAAATGGATGCTCTACAAGCGAGCATACTACAATATCTCGGGTGAAAGTTATGAATGGGTGAAAATCTTGAAAATGTTACTATTGTCGCCTATGGAAAAAGAAACTGTACCGTGCTACCTATAGGTAAAAATGCAAGATTGTCATATTTTAATTTGGTATCAATCAATTCTCCTTTTTTATGCTCAGTTTAATAGATTTAACTGATTTATTGAATAATATGAATCAAATCATCAAATGAGAGCTCAAAATAAGAAAAAATGCTGACTCAGCAAATTTTGACCTTTTTGGATATGCTAAGTATAGTTTTTGCTGCTTGGTATAGTAGTATCAGTCAATGAGCATTATACTGGTTGAAATTTGTCAATAAATATTTGTTTTTACTTTTCGCAATGATTCGGTACAGTATATGTGCTAAAATATTTGTCACGACAAGTCGGGGATGGGTCAACTTTATTCGCAAATGTGACAAATGACAGAAATTCAATTTTTATCAAAATTTTTCCTTCAGGTTGAAAAGTTTAGGTATATTTAGGCTTAAAATGTTGATAACAAGCCACTTTTTCTCATTTTAATAAGCAAAATGCATTTATATACCAATTCAATTTTAAATTTTGAAATCTGAAGCCCAAACTTTGCAAAATATGGTCATAAATTGTGCCCCCCCCCCCTGCAGTTGAAAATGCAATTATTTCTAAACATATGCAGTGAAAATATAAGTTGGTGCCAGGTTTAAGTAAAGAAAAGACTTATTTTTCATTTTAATATGGTGAAGAGTTCATTTCATAAGTTTTAAGACTCTCTAGATGAGTATTTATCAGTCCATGGGGGTCAGTTTAACTTGTTGCACTGCTGACATAGTACCAAATTTGCACTCCTAGTACATTTACAAGAGGATAACTGTAAGTAAATCAGATATCCACCCAATTAAATGCTTTATTACATCATTCATGGTTTATGGTCTTCCAAAGGTTTAGATTTTATCTGCACTGAAGAGACATAAGTTGTCGAAATGCGCATATGCAGAAATTAAATTCACAGGAACTTCGGTATTTAGTTATTTCAAAACTGACTCCTGGCCATTTTGGATTCCTGGCCAATTTAAGGCATTGTATAAAATCTGGAGTGGTCATTTATTTGGAAACATGGAATTTCAATGTAAACATGATATTGCAGACAAAAGTCAAGGATTTAATGTACCATGGATATTTTGAGCTGTGTTTCTCTGAATCACTGTTACTCTTGCTGTGCTTAAATACAGTCATAATACCAAGAAAGTTGCTACCATGCATTTTAGAGTATGTTTGAAATTGGTGTTTACAACCAGTCAAATTTGTACCATAGGGTAGGCATTTGAATTGCACTGTGAGGTCAAGGTCAAAAGGTACATGCTAATGTTCTTTATTGTATTATGTTCAGAAATAAGTAATCTTTCACCAGGAGGCAGTTACACTGGAAGTTTGTTCAATGTGTCCGCCTATAGGTAACACGGTACAGTTTCTAAACATAGAACTGGTTTTTCCCTTTTGTGTTCCCAAGATTCTATAGAGGAGTGAATAATGAAAGCTGGATTCTGATTGGTTATTAAGTATAATATTCATGTTGTTTTTTTTCAAATAGACAAATTATCTATGATTAAGAAAATATATAAGAAATTTTCATGTGCCCTT